>KZ871162.1:25209-36681 GCA_003456935.1 Machilis hrabei | reverse complement strand
ATTGAAAACTCAATGTTCATAGTCGGACAAGTTAGACCAATGGTGCACTGACCCTCTCAATTAGTGTTGTCAAATTTGTCCGATTTCCTACAAACATAAGGTTTCCATTAATGACTTGGCTATCCTAAATATTGTACAAAACATATACGGGTAACAATAAAAGACTGATTTTTTTGTTGTTGTTGCAAAATGTGTGTGCAAAATTTGTTTAAACTAAGGATGTGTCTATGGCAACTACAAGTTTCAAGCTTTCACAAATGTCCAAGAAGTCAGTTTCCTCCAGACATTATAAAGCTTACCTTCTGAATATTGCCCAGGGTGTCAAAATGCAACTGTTTCAGTGCTTTCTTGATGGTGTGATAGAGAAAAAAGTCTCCTAGTGTAATAGATTTTTCATAAAAAACTTTGTCAATGGTGAAGCTGTGTGCAATTGAGCATTAACCTGTTGGAGAATTGGTTTAACAGGGACCAGACCTGCGACCTTTTACATTCCATACTTCAGACCAAGTGTGGCTGATATTTTGGCTGGAATGAATGAATTTACAGTTAACTATCCTTGTGCAGTAAAACATTAGAGCATTGTTATCCTTACATTCGACTTTGACGCTATCACTTTTTTATATAATGAGCCCAAAATTTTCCCTAGCTTACAAGTGCTGAATTGGGTCTCAGGAAGAGTTAGCTTTCATCATGTAGTAATATGGCTCATTTATTCATAAGCAATTTTATTCAAAAGATCAGAGATAATATCTGTACCACTGCTGTATTTGGTCTTTGGTAAGGTTTCTTAGAATAGTTTTATGCAGTGTCAGTTTTCTTAACTTTTAGTTTAAATTCATCTTACAGTTACTCTGTGGATTCCCACTTGTTCAACATTCATTTTTACTCAGTTACTGTCAAACTACACATCTTCTTAGCCTTACAAGAAATGCTTATATCACTCAAAAGCTAATGCTTTAATTCAGCGTTCACTTTAACATTTCGTACACATATATTATGGTGTTTTACCTTGTTTAATTACAAATTTTGTTCTGATTTGTCACTCAAATTATTTGTCTCTTACTTTCTTGACATGCACAATGTAGAGTCATATTTGAATTGCCGATACTAAGGTAAATTGCATTATGTAACAACATAAAATTACTATAGGATGTAGATCAGGCACATACCTATTGCAAGCCATGATTGTCCAAGCTCCAGTGTTGGCACGTGTTTTGAAAAAAATTGAGTCTCATTTTTAAGTTAATGATGTTTGGGGATGCATTTGTTTATATGATTTTTTACTTTTTCACATGACAGTCCTCTACTGCCCCTGTCACGTGCATCAAAGTTATATCTACCGTTGACTACATGGTGGCAGCTGGCAATGCGCAAGGTATCGTCTCCGTCTTCCAAATTCCAAAGGCTCCACCTGAGCCCCTTCCAGAACACATTCAACCACAGTCAAATAAGCTGGTAAGATGTGCACACAAAGATGTGTATTATATGTTTATATGCACAATTGTGTTAATTATATTTTTCCTTAAAAATACCATACAGGCTANCCTCTAGTAGTGCTTGGAAAATGTTTAACAGTTAATGGATGCTGCCCTGGCCCTGTTCAATCAATGCAGTCAGATCGGAGNTATGGTAGTGAGATGTTACTTACAGAAAANTGTGTGTTAAGGTCTTAAAATAATTATATTTTTCAGNATATTGGTCAACCCTTGAGTGGGANAGAAAAGTAATTTTGGCAATGGCTAGAGCTGATAATAATGTAGCAATAGTGAAATCAGCTAATTTCTTTCAGTCCATTGCCAGTATCTGTGTTATAACAATAGTACATATTGAAAGTAGACCAATGGTGTAGTGTCAACGTAAGGCTTGTAAGTCCACCTTACAAATTCAATGAATAGAAAACACCTTCAATTTCCAAATTCATCATGTGAACACTATCATAATTTAAATTAAACCGTTAACGAAGCAATTCAGGACTTGTTTTGAGGCGAGTTTTTGCCTTGTAACTTGGCAACGCTGCGTTGTAAGACTTTTCGCCAAGTCTTACAATGGAAAAGATGGGCAGAATAATATGGACTCGTCCGGCACAAGGGGTGTTCGCTTGTCAAACAATGACAGCTCTGTTTCTTTTCAAGAGTGTCAGTAATGCACCTTACAGAATCGCGTGATATCAACGCGCTGGGGATCTGAATGCGTGTTTGTGCGGGGCCTTGTCAGTGTCTCTACCTTTAGTGATTTATCACTAGATTTAGTGCTTTCTCACAATCTTTACTCATCTACTGACACTAGACGATATTTTAGTGAATACACTGAAAAACTAGTGATTCTTAGCGATTTTCTGTCAATAACACCATTTCTCAAGCCCTTTTACTTTTCATTCCAATATTTTCCACATCTGTCGTCTTAAATAAAGATATTCTTAAATAATGTTGCTATCTTAATTCCGTTTGACTATGCAAGTGGCTAAGTTTAGTAGCTTGCTTAAGGGTGTTGCCTCCCGCCTGGACAAATATCACGCTCCTGGAGAACAAATAGCTTAATTTCTGGCTTACGTTGAACATAACCTGGAAATTAATCTGCGAGACAAATAGAAAAAAAAAACTTGTGTTTATTTTGGTGTAAAGTTTTATACCAATAAACTTGAAATATAATATGTGCTAATTGGTGAATTCAACCGATTCAAACTGTCGAATTCACCAAGCACATATTATATTTTAATTATATTTAGAAATCCTTTCATCAAACTAAACACAAGGCTTTTTTCTATGTCTCTCGCTGGTTATTTTTCAGGGTATGTTTAACATAAGCCAGAAATTAAGCCATTTATTCTCCGGGAATGTGATGTTTGCCCTGGTGGTAGCCAATACCTTTGCTTTATTTTTTTCCTTTCTGTCTTCAGAGTGACTTTTTCCCACCCTTTAGTGTGGTATATGTAGGAATATGCAGAAACTAGCCTATCACAGGCAACAGGAAAATCCATGTAACATTCCAGTGTGTGTAATAATTTCACGTTTAGGTAGTTATAGTACATGTCATTAATTGTTGTTTTAGTGTTGATGACAATTCCACAAGTTTCTATGCGTCGTATAAGCTTTTGAAGTACAGTATTATTTTAGAATTTTACGTTGGTTTTACAGCAATTACTTTTTAAGAAATGGGTAGCGACCTATGTAAAATAATGCAAATATGGGGGAAATCAAATACAGTATTTTGTTCATTTTTAATTTCATGTTACAAAATTAGAGATAAAAATATATTAATTCGTCCTTTTTTGTACATGCTTGCAAATACTTTGCAATCAGTGAAAGGGTTACGCTTTCTTTGCAAATTTGTATGCTTTTCATAACTAAGAAAGTGCTAAAATAACGCATTTTTTTTTATATATTTTAGAAGTTTGGTGATTTATAGTGATCTTTCTAAGTAGTTCTAGTGATTTTCTCTTCTAGCTAGGTAATGGCACTGGTATGTGTATATTGACAGCGTTCGCTATTCAATTACACAAGGATTTTCGGTAAATGATACGTTCTGCTTTTATTCTTAACATTGAGTGTTTGAATATGTCCATGTGTGAGTTAAGTTCAAATATTTGGGATTTATACATTCAACATACAGATCAGATTTATCTTACAAAGCCTTACACATTTCGTGGAACTGCGCTACGCCACCGAAGTAGACAATCTCCTAAAGCTGTTCCTCAAAGGTAGACAATACCTTGTCTTATAGTGTGTGACCTAGCCAATTTCCCAAGATAGCCCAAATAAAAAGGTCAAACTGAAATTTAATTCCTGAAGAGGCATCTGTTCTGCAAACTTCTAACTATATTTCACTGTTTGATAAGTTTTGTGTCCAAGAACATTATAAATAAAACAAAATTTTGTGTACAAACATTTTAATATTAGAAGCCATGTGTTTTGGTTGTTATGTATTATGTTCCACAGTAGCACTGTGTCTAAACGTTATGTACAAATATTTATACAGGGTGTTTAAAAAATGTGTACCAAAAATTGGAGAGCGTGTTCTTTGGACCCAATAATGTTATTAAAATTGTTTTCGCAGACCTTTCAGACTAATGGTTTAGCCATAATTAAGCAATTAAATTGTCCAATCACGAGGCGCGTTACAGAAACACCACAGCCATGCACTAGAATTGGCACTTGTCATTCGCCAATTCTAACGCGTGGCCGTGGTGTTTCTGTAACACGTGTCATGATTCGACAGTTTAATTGCTTAATTAGTCTGAAAGGTCTGCGAAAAAAATGTTAATAACATTATTGGGTCCAAAGAACACGCTCTCCAATTTTTGGTACACATTTTTTAAACACCCTATATTTTCATTTTAAAAAATTAAAGACCAGCTGACAACTGAAATTTGAAATTCAACTGACTTCCTCGAGATTGCTTAAGGTTAGCCAGATAAGGTAGATAATTTTCTTCTTGAAGGAGAGAGGTTAGCAGTAGCTCAAGGATGGTTTGAATTTCTGAGGCTAATGTTTAGTAACTTCAAGGAAGACTGTTGAATTTGAAATTTCAGTTGTGAGTTGGCCTTTGATAATGGAGTGAGGACGACGTACATACAGTATTTGTATGTCGTTTTTAGACGTAGTGCTATTGAGAAACATAACACATTATTAGTGGACAGCTTCTAATATTAAATTGTTTGTTCTGTAAACCTGGAAATTTTATTTTATTTATGTTTTGTTGTTTTACAAAATAGCAGCATTGGCTCCTACAATATTTATAAATATTGGTATTGCTCACTTACAGAATAATTCAATTATAACAGCAACAAATGACGATATATAGTGGAAAGCTAGGTTGATTCAAAGGAATTTGTGTACATTCTGTAGGACTGTAGCAAAGAGCTGCAGGGCTCCCACTAAGAAAATAAATTTGGAAGTTGCTTAACTTCCGCAGTTCTGTATCTGGAAGTTGGAATCCATTTTTGATAGTCAATTTGAAGCATTCTTGTTAATCTTTTTGCTGTATTGTTAAAAGAAAAAGTTGTTTTCCAACACTAAATCACTTTCCGTATTAATTTTTTCTACAAAAGGTTATCAATGCACTTTTATTTAGTTTGACAATCTCCCTCCCAAATTAGACCTAGAGCGTAGAAAAATTATCTTCAGAAAATTATTCCATGTGAGATTGATCANTACTTAATATAACTGCAACAGTGCAGTCCACTGTTGTTTGTTAGGCTAGGAACAATATAAATAAAAGGAAAACACTTATGAGTTATTTGGGACGAAATGTAAGTGGGCGTATAGTGATTTCNGAGAGTTGATTTTTGGACGTGTCAACAAATATTTTGGGCCTAAAATACACCCTTTAGTGGGAGCCCTGTAAGAGGTATGATAAATATTTATACCTAAGAACAACAAATTAAAATTAATGTTAAAATTACAGTTAAGAAACCGATAGAACATTACCAACAATTACAAAGTAAAAATTATCTGTGGTTTACTAGGGTCTACATCAGTCTACCTATTTAAAAAGTGACCAACATTTTTTTTTTTCTCTTTGTATACCAATCTTGTTTCTGTATCTTCCTTAGGTTCAAAGGTTTACAATAGAAGGTCCTCCTTCGATACCAGTTACAACACTGGAGTGGAGTAAAAATGGAATGAAGTTATTTGCCGGCTATAAGAACGGACTTGTTGTTCTAACAGAAATTGATTTTTATATGGTATGTAATAGTGAAGACATTTTTTGTGTTGTGAGTCTTTTAGTGCAATAATTAACATGTAAAATGCAATATATGAATATGTCTTTCCAGCACATGTCAAAGTCATCAGAGCTAATAAATGAAATGTGCGAGATTGTACAACTGAGCTACCACAATCAACTCCTAGTTGTATCTACGGTGTATCGCTGTATTATTTGCTGTACAGATCAAAATGCAAGGATCTTACAAGTTGGACAGCAAGATCGCAAAGTGTAAGTGTGTGTGTGCAGGTGGTTGCAGCTGTACTAAATGCAGTTGGACAGTAAAGACAAAAAAGTGCTGAATTGAAATTAAATATATATTTTACTACGATGCTGAGAACTATTAGTAAGGCATGCGCTGTAGGTGCAGATTAGCACCGGCCATTCGCCAGTTGGCGAGTAAAGTACCATAAGTGACGATTAAAAACTTTGGCACCAATCGCCAAACTGGCTATTGCTTTTTTAAAATCAATAACCAGTTATTTGTACTAAATCTCAGAAAGAGAAAATAAGTCAAGTTTCAGCTTCCTAGCTCTTGTCAGTTTAAGTCGTTAATGTTATCNGTAATCGTCAAATTAGGTCACTGATGTCAGTGACAGACTGCCCAGCAGGTGCAATAAATAAATTCTGTAAATACATACAGTAGACATGATTTTGCCATCGTATCTAACACTATTATTTGCCATAGTGTATATTTAACACCGTGAATGCTGGATATTTTACTGTGTTTCTGTTTCACNGTGATGTGCTTTTCTCAAAAACTGTTGTATACACAAAATTGTTTGTCAAAGTAAAACTTCCACTATTTAAAAGAAAATGCTTATAATCCATTTTTAGATAGTAGTCTCTGCCTTATTGTACACTGATATTATTAATGGTTTCGTTAAAAGTATAAAAGATACATAGTATTGTTCTTGTGTATGATATAGTTCATACTCAATGGATATAAAAATACTTAACGGGAAAATTATCATTCTGTTTTGGAGATGAAACCTGCGACTCTCCAGTGTATATTTCTTGAATGTTGAGTTTCATAAAAGTCATATACACTGATGTCAATTGGTTCACAGGAAATTACTTTAACACCTACTTTTGCAATGGAGTCAGACTGATGAATCCAACAAGGCAATGATATGTTTAGAGCAGTGGATATAGTTTAATAATTAATATTGATCTCCTATCAGTTTAGTAAGTGTCATGGTCTCTGCTACCAGTGTGCGTCTACACCATTTTTGTGATGTGCCAACACCCGTCANCAAGTTGTCGATGAATTCGCTGGAGGTGTGAGTTTTGTCCCCAAACACTCTCACTTGTGAGATTGTGTATTTAGGCTTTTTAATATTTTTATTTGATTATATTATTTGAGTTAATGGTCCCACGTTTCTGACAGTGAAGGTCTAACAGAAACCACATCTGCGTCATAACGATGGTTTAGGATGATCTGAGTTTTGGCCACGCACTCGACACATAGTCGGCTCTGAGTTCTTTTACNCTGAACACTTATTAGTGGGAGCCCATTTTGAACGTCCCTTCCGGAAGCTCGAACCTCAATGGAGTACTTCACAGGCAGACTCGAAAGATAACTCTTTATACTCACTGCAAGGATCGGCCCTGGGATTTGAACCTGGGACCTCCCGATAAGGAGATTAGCACTCTACCAACAATATCAGTGCAAAGATATTTTGAATGTCAGAACGTGCAGGTCATCAGTGTTGTTTATCATGCACAAATCTGTGTCGCCATGTTGGTTAACTAATTAATTTTGCTATATACATGCATTTATGTAAATGTCTGTACACAAAACAGTCTAGTTCTCATGTTCTCACATTCCGACCAGCATAGTATTTAACTTTAACTTCACAGGTTTCATCACTAATCTGTGTACAACAAAGTTATATTCAAATCGTGAGTTTTAGGTTTTAAGATTGTTCTTTTTTTCTAGTCTTGGTCATTTAGGAGCATCATTTGGTCACAGTTTTGGGTGTGGTGGCAGAACAAGTGATATGGCTATTTATTCCTGCAGACCTGGCCTTAGAATTTGGCTGGCAGACACTGAGGGAATGGTTCGACAGACACTGCTTTTCAAGGTACTGTTGTTGAAAAATCAGTATGTTATGTATTTTTTTTTATGTGAAGCAACTCATGAAAGGTAGCACAAAAGCACCATGAGTGCCAGAAGTGGACATAGAACTAGGAAGGAAAAGGGTGTTTGTAAACCTTTGTTTTGAAGGTTTGAAGATTGTATGTATCAGGGAAAATATATGACGGTAGTAAATTCCAGAGTAAGGAAGCTTGGGGGGGGGGGTGTGTGTGTGTAGAGCTGTAGTATGTATTCATCTGCAGAAAAAAAAAAAGTTTGTTTTGTACCCTGTGCTCTCTATGAGATGAAGAAGAATAGAGGGTTGAGATAGACAGATAAGGCATATCATTATTAGAGAGAATAAAATAACAAGATATGGATAGAGAGAAAATGTTACCATAAGGCAAAGGAATGAAGACAGATTAGAAGAGCAGAAATAATAGGTGTGTGTCAGACAGAGGAAAAGGGGAGAAGTGAAAATTTGAAAGAGAAATCTATAATCTAATAGAAAGAAGGCAATTTAAATAAAAAGTTAACTACAAGAGCCATCCAGAAAGTACAAACCGTTTGGGTATTTAAAAAAAATTAAAAACCTTATTTAATGTTAGTACAACATAAGTCCATTTTCTACATGATTGCCATTACATTCACTTATCTAAGTGTGGGATGATATTTTGTATTCCATCGTCATAGAAATCCTTTGCCAGTCTATTTAATCAGTCCTTGTCTGTTCTTCACTTACCTTGCAAACTTTTCCCCCCTCCTTCTTGGACTGGAGATATTCAGTGACAATTTCATTGATCAACAAATAAGAAATTGTGAGGATATGTTTCATACAGTTCGTCAAGAGTGAAGCACCTGTTGTCAGTCTTGTTTTTCAAGTCCTTAGTGATGAGCTAGTGGTTCTCTCCTCATTCTGGATGTTTGTCCTGCCCTCATTAAATGTTCTACACCACTTTCTCATGCTTGACTCATTTTTTGCACCATTCCCATACTTTGCAATATGTTGAGGGTGTCTTTGAGTCAGCTGTACATTTTGTGTATTCAAGAAATTGCAATTCCTAGGCGGTAGGATTATTGATTTTCATATTAATTTTAAAACGCTACAACAAGTCATGTAACGATACCATCTGTAAACCCCTTTACTTGGGTAGTTGCCAGCTGACCTTCAAGTGGAACATGGAGCCAGTGGAAGCACTATGTGCAAAGAGCCTTTACTTTCTGGATGTCCCTTTTAGATTGGAACATGTGATCAAATGAAAATTTTAGTTCTCGGACAATTATTAACATGAATAAAGTTTAACTGCGCAATTATTTCACAAACTGGGGTTCAAACTTAGAATTTTTTGAACCCTTCATCGAACTCATGTAAATGATTTTCCATGGTGTAGACCACTTAGCTGATTTATTCAGACATAAATAATGGTCTCTGGTACCAGTAGCTAAGGAGATTTAGAAGGCCACCTGCTCCAGCATCTGAAATAATTTAAAGCCGGTTATTAGTTCAAGAATTATATAAACATATGGCAATATATCCCTTTACACTTTTACCCTTTTTATGTCCCCACAGTTGGGTGACACCTATGGTAATATCTCTACTTTGACTATTGTGTGCTGTAACAATAACTATTATTTTATTATTTAAGTTTACCCCTTGACCTCCGTGGTACGCTAGTAGAACACAGGTTGGTAAGAAATATGGACTGTAGACGACAACAGATGCATTTAAAAGCAGGTATAGCTATTTTATTACCTCACGCTGTTTAAAAGCAGTTGAAATGAAATAACACGTGCACACCTCTTTCCAGATCCCAAGCACATACACACACACACACACACTAAAACACTCGCATAAGTTAAAACAACATTGCAATAATAATATGCCATGAAAAACATCGTGGTTGGTCTGTTCGGAGAGCACTTAGTNGTATAAAATCTCGGGGAAATGTTTTGCGCCAATAACTCTGAAATTCACGTAAGTTTTAATTTACGGATGTCGTCACAACGGAGAGCGATAACGGAGAAGAAAACTCGTCGAAAACGTAAAATTTCGTCGATAAATCGTAACCGAAGATCAGAAGTTCGATTTTAACACTTGACGACGTCTTTCTGTAATCATTTGAGCTTAAAAGCGATGGAAATATACATCTGCGGTCTTAGGCCGAGATTCGAACACTTTGCTGGGAATTTGAAATCTTAACCTTCGTAATTTTGCGAAAGTTGGTCAAATGGAGTCGGCATGCGTAGATTGAAGTTCATGTATTATTATTAGCACATTTAGGCCGATTAATTTATGAATTCGTACCGCAGAAGCAGCTTTTCTAGATTCGTTCGAATTCTCGCCTGAATAGNGGGTGCCCCAGTATACAGTACTGCTTTAGGTTCTTCGGCGATATTTCGCTATTTAATTACGTACAGCGTTATCTGGAGTCGTAAACGGCCGTAGTGAATGTGGAATAAAGTATTGAGCTTATTTTCGTAGAACAATAAGCTTTAAAATACGGCGAAAGTAACTTTTCTGGTAATTGTTTTGAAATTTTGACTCCGTAATCACAAGTTGTTCTGCATAACTTGAACCCTGCCGGCTAACTGCACTAATTTATCGTTCGAAAGCTCGCGTNGCTGCCAGCACTCTGNATTCCTCTGCCTGGTTCACACATTACGTGGATTTTTTGCCGTGTTCTTCGTCGCCTGCCCAGCTGTTGANCTAGGCGTGCTCCGGTATTCTCCTCACCCAAAATTAGTCTGCATTCTATTCTTGGTACATTTAAATCTAAAGACTTGCCCTCATAATTAAATATTAATGAATTCAAGCAAGATAAATAATACTTTATGGCACATAAAAAAGGTACATGTTATCAGGAAATACAAAATTTAATTCACACTCGCTCTTGGCCGGAACCTGACCTTCCTCAATAATGACAAAATACGTGCTTTTGGAAAAGAAACATGACGTTGCCTATCGCTAATACTGAATTTGAAAAACACGCACATAACTAATAAAAAGGAATAAAACACGTAACAAACCATTAAAACTAGGCCTACATTCTAAAATTATACAAAACCCTTGGAAAACACGTTTTAAATAGCAGTTTAATACGGACTCTAGCAGTAAACCACTGGAACAAATAGCCCACTTAATAACTCGTATTTCAACGGGGTGAACAATATTATGCTATAAACATATAAATTTTGTTTAAATAAATGATGTTTAATTTGACTGATACAATATGTGACCCTCACCGGAGATCTAACCCAAGAACTTTGGAACCACTNTGAGCGGTCTGAGGCACAAAAATCATCATGATTTGTGAAATATGAGAAAAACAATGACAATTTACCTTATTCTGTATTTTTGTCGTCACAATATTTCGCCCAGTAATTCCCTCCGGGCTTCCTCAGGTGTAGACAGTGAGCTTCATCCTTTCATCGTCTGACTGGCTGTTGCAGAAAACAGCTGCTGTAGAAGGTCGATTTACCGCTGTTGTACAACATTATGATAAGACACCACGTCACAAACATGTTAAAACTGAGTTCAGCGGTTGAAGCCTTAGGGCTAAGTTCTCGAGTGTAAGGACAGCTGTCAACTTTTTTAAAATGTTTGTGACGTGGTGCTTCAACCAAAAGTTTTATAACAGCGTAAATATTTCACCGGTGAAAGGACTGTGTTTTACGTTTTAACATGTTTG
>KZ871158.1:28413-39180 GCA_003456935.1 Machilis hrabei | reverse complement strand
TTAAACACCGGTAAATCGTTAACATCCAAGAAGTACCTGCTTTTGGCAAAAAATATTAACGCTCGGTTAAAACCTCGCGTTAATATCTTGCCAAAAGCAGATTATCTTGGATGTAAACGATTTACCGGTGTTTAACTATACATAGTATGACTTGATTTTAAAATTGAATTACTCTAGTTGCACTCTGTGCCAGATATATGGCTGTTAAATATAATTAAAGAAACTATTTTTTTATTATTATTCAACACATAAACTGAACCAACAGTGGATTTTTACCTGAATTTCTAATGCATGACACATTTCAAAAGGAACCGCTGGTTGGTTATTTGAAAAAAATGTAATAGTAAAAAAAAAATTTGCTCACCTACTTCCACATACGAGGCGCTTAGAATAGCACTGGTGTATGCACCAAATTCCTGTATCTAGGTAAGTGCCTTTAAAGTTGGACCAATCTTTTACAAAGTATTCCTCTGAATGGTGTATGCGCCATTTTTGTGATAGAAGGAATCTGAAATACTATGCATAATTTCAGTTTTCCTATTCTTATAACCAATCGCCAAATAAATGTAATTATTTGACACAACATTTCTTTAAAATGTATTGGATGATTGCATAAGTTCGTGCCCGATTTGAAAATAAAACTCATTAGGTTAAGTTTTGATGAAAACAGTTGTATTAATCAATTACATACCATCCTTCTCTACAATAGTTTCCCAACGTTCTACAAGCTTGTCAATTCCATTTTTGTAGAAAGACCTTGGTTTTTCTTGAAAAAAGTTTGTGAGGTAGTTTTCGACAGCTTCCACGGAATTAAGATTCTTGCCAATCAAACTATTCTGCATAGACTGGAACAGATGAAAATCTGAAGGAGCAATGGCTGGAGAATACGGCGGGTGCTGCAGAATTTCTCATTTCAACTCCTTCAGTTTTCGCAGCGTCTGTTGAGCGACGTGTAGCCTATAATTATCTTGATGGAAAATGATGCCTTCTTGATTGGCCAAAACCGGACGTTTTTTTTTAATTGCCCCATCAAGTCTAGCAAGTTGCTCACAGTACTTGTCTGCCGTGATTGTTTCGTGGCGTCGGGAGTAGCTCGAAGTGAATAATTGCCCTGCAATCCCACCAAATACACAGCAACACCTTCATTGGATGCAAGCCAGCTTATGCGACATGTTCTACACCTTCATACTGCTTTTTTCCAGGTCTTTTTTTGCTGTACGTTGTTGTACAGGATTCACTTTTCATCGCCTGTTACAATTCGATCCAAAAAGGGCTCTTTTTCATGACATCTAAGGCGAGAAATCGCCACAGAGATGCGGTTCAGCTTATTCCTTTCATTCCTATCGAGCTTGGAAATGAATCCAAGCTTCTTTAAATGGCAAAATGCGGACGAATTATCAATGTTCATCCTCTCAGCAATCGCCTCAGTTGTTTTCTTTATCCTTTTTTCCCATTTTTTTTAGTTTTTTCACTCTATTCACTTGTATTCTTTTTTTGCTGTCCGAGTCACTTTCAGAAACATGGCTATAAATTTCACTGTAACTACTAGAACTGCTATCTACTTGTGGAGGGACATAGTCCTTGTCATCAGTGTTTTCACATAATTCATATGCACTAACATCACCAGATTCCTCTTCAGAAATTTCATTTAGCAAACACAATTTTTTCAGGAGTAAGTTCTTTGCCCAGTTACATTCTTACGCTCATACAATACTAAAACTACAGACTCAATATTCCACGAACGTGCAAATCGTTTGTTTATTTCTAGCGCTGTTAGTGATCACGTGATTTCTCCATCACAGAAGCATGTCAATCACGTGATATCTAGAACGGAGAACACAGTGAGTGTTCATGTGATAGAGTGATGTTCAGTCCACAGGACAACGTCAAGCAAAATACAAACCATTTTAATTGCATTTCCTTACTAGCGGTCAAATTGACCGGTTTCGGTACTTTTAGGTATATTTGTTCAAAACTGTTTTACAATTTTTAATAAAAGGTAAGTATAATAAACAAATTATTTTAGAAAAAGTCAATGAGTCACAGTGACTAACACTAATTACAAACCAAAATAAATTACTTTGAAATCAGCGAGTGGTCAAAATGACCGCCATGGTAGTTCTAATGTTAAACCACGAATATTTCTAAAAGCGACCGAACAGACACTTAAGCAATACCTTGGCAGATCACCTTGTATTTCACAGTATGCAACCTAAGAGAGGGCCTGTCCTTCACACGTGTTCTTATTATATCCACACTTGTCATTAATTTGTTTAAATAACCATTTTGCATTTCGTAATCCCCCATTTTCCAGAATTCACGAAAAATAGTTTCAATTTTATCCCTTCCGATTTTATCAAAGCAACCACATCTATATGGAGCCCCTATTGTTCTTGCTTTCAGTACTTTCTTTGTCTTTACACTAACATACTCTCCTAGAGTTCGCTTGTTTTGCGTACATTTGTTTTCCACTTTGATTTCTCTACAGAACATTTCCTACAACGGCTGTTCATGAGACAATGCACTACTTGTATCACTCATTGTTTCTGCAGTGTAATAAATGCACTCAAACAATTTACAAGCAACTTTAAGACACTAAACACCATATGTTCTTCTTTGTAAGAGACCAAGAGAACACTGAAAGCTTAAACAGGGGTGGTTAATCAGTAATTTATTTACAGTTTGAAGCACCTCTGCGAGCTTCACTTTTGATTTCTTTCACGTGGGAAATGCTATCGAAAGACATTTACGCAGACGCCACACTTTTCCTCAATCTACCCCAACTCCGATGGAGCAAATTATATGCCATTGCTATTCTCATATTAAGGGGACTCTGGCGTATACGTCATTGCTATTTTCATTATTCTTTCCGATTCCCTTAGAAGACTGTAAGGACCAACATACGATGTATTTGAAAAGAATTTTCACTCCCTTCCAAGGCCTATGGACCAGTGATACTTGCTGTGGTGACAGGGGACACTATAAGGAATATAACACATACAGTTAGCGCATACGTCATTGCTATTACAAGCGCCTCATATTAGCTATGTTTTTCCAAACACTTTTTGTTCTGGAGGCATCATCAGTTTTATGCCTTCTGTGTAGAATCCCATCGCGTGAAAGTTCAGTCAGCTAAGCACCACTGCTGTCAACTCCTCACTCTCCTCGAAGGTCTTGAGATGAAGGAAAGCTTTAAAATCGCTCATTGTAAGGTACAGGCTCTACAAAAGGTGCTCAGAGAGTTTCCACTTGAATTGCTGCATTATTTGCACTGCAGGCAGCAGTATTGTCACACGTTTTGTTGTGAAGAAGAGAGATTCCTGATATCAGCATCCTACGTCACCGGCTCTTAATGGCACGTCTGAGCTTCAAAAGTGTTTCACAATGCACCTCGAGTGTCATCATCATTCCTGGCTCCGTGAAATTCATAATAAGGACATCTTTTTGGTCCCAGAAAACAGTGGCCATAATCTGCCATGTTGAAAATTTTTGCCAAATTTTTGTTGGTCTTGGGTGCAAACAAATTATGCCACTGCAAGGATTGTTGTTTTGCCATATTATTTTTAAAGAAAACTTGGTTCTCAGATGTTAGAGGAGTCAGAAGTTGAAAGCGGCAATGCTGAATTGGTTTAACATCCAGGCAGCAGATGTTTATGCAGAGGGCATAGAAAAGCTGACTGCTTTGAAAAAATTGTTAGAAAAAAAAACTATGTGGAAAAATGAAAAAGGATTTTGTTTTTTTCACTTGACCTTACTTTTGAAATGTGCCACATAATTAGCGTCACCAGCATCCCTGAAAATTTTATCGATTGTTTCTGATTATCAACAAAGAAAATGGCTCATCTTTTAAAAATGTTAGTTGGGCATACTGACCTGTACAGAGTTGCATATTATATTTGAATTCAATGTTTCTGATTGAGGTATTTCCTTTTTCATGCTTATTATTCATCTTACTGTTGTTTACAAACAGGTTTTGAGTGTAGGCTAATGTCATTTTTCTTCTCTGCTGATTACTAAATAAATTGCATTGTTTTTTTTTATGTATGTGAAATGTGAACAAAGTTTTTCTTTGTATTAACGCTGGTTTAGTTTCACTGAGAAAATTTTGTCGCCCAAACGGAGCTCGAACCCAGGACCTATTGAACCACCTCCAGCCCATACTAGCGATGGAAGCGCGCCTTAGACCACTCAGTCGTTAACACATAGAATTGTCTGAGAACTAAATTTCATATATATATGTCGTAATTTCAAAGTTTTTCTTTATCATTTTTGTGGAGTTAAAAATCACAAGATAAGCTAGAAATTCGGTAGTGTTAATGAAAGGTTTAATTTAACCTATTTTCGTTTGTCTTGGTGTACATTTCTCTGTAATTTGATTGATGTTTTTTATAATATGATAGGTCTTTCTTTATATTACAAGAAGTGTTTAAATTATACAATCATTGCTTATGACTGGTATGCTACAAGTGTCAGTTCATTCAAAAAGTTTAAAACAATTAAATTCCTTTAAGTTTGATGTGTCCTGAAAAAAGTAGATTCTAATAATCTTGAATACAGATCTGTATCAGTGTCAGGTGATTTATAAAAATGTTGGAAAGTTAAGGTAAATTTGGTTTCTAGTTATTGTGAATTTACTCAGAAAAATGTACACTGTAGATCAGTCTTTCATTACAGTTTGTATACGATTATATATAATGAACTTATACAGAAACTCTACACTTGACAAATGTACAATTAGTGTTGTAACGATACTTGAAAAACCAATACCGATACACTATACCAAATCAGTTTCACTGATATTTTTACCGATATTTCCTGTTCCCTTACTATTTTGTATTTCAATTGTAGAATAATAGCATATTACAGGTGCTTAAAATAAAAGAAAAATAGGGGAGGGAATAGGTGCAATAGCAGAGAAGTGGAGAAATTAGTTGAATACTACGCACGTGAACATAGTCCATCCGACCGGCAGTGATGAAGACCGTGGCACTTTCATACAAAGGACACTATGCAACGCGTAGCTTGCCGTATATAGACAACATACATTTTTGCTTTTTTATATTTACAAAAAAAATAAACTGATGAACGCTATCTCGATAAGTATATGTAATGAAAGACGGCGGGAATAAATACTGATACTGCAGTTAGAAAATAAGTGTATAGAAGCTTTTATTNAAAAGAAGTGCTATTTTTTGCATTTATGAAACTTTTGATTTTGTTGTTTTAATATTTTTGCTGTTGTCTGGACTGAATATTTTTTGCCCTCTTGTTCTGGGACTTACTGTATATTATTATTTCATGTTTATTTATGTTAATTTTGAATTTGAGGAGTAGGCCTACTCCATATGTGTGTCTCCCTAACGCTGTTTAAAACATTATATGGTCCTCGGTAATCAAGCCTTCACAGGAGATGAAGCGATCGGGGGTGGAGATTCGGGGCAAGTTATAGATCATTTTGTAGAGCTCGTCGAGCTGTTCATGAATTCAAAGTTTGTTTTTTGCAGAATACATCGCAGGTCTAAGTTATAAGCCAAAAAGTCAACAATACTATACATAAAATATAAACTAAATGGAAGGGTTGTGATGTGCTGCTCGTAGCCGAATGGATAGAGTGTTGGGCTTATAAGCATGTCTTCGTGCGTTTGAATCTCCGTCACTCCATAATTGTAAAAAAAATGGTTTTTTTTAAGTCTTCCAAACGAATAGTTTTAATATTTTACTTTAATTGTAATGAAACGCTTGATCAAAACAAATTCATTGAAACAAAGATACGATTTGCAACATGAACACCTTTAATAGTTTACTTGAATTGTAATGATGCTTGGTAACAACAACATGATTGAAACAAAGGTACAAATTACAGTAAGAACACTTTATGAAGGACGATTTATTACATTGATTAAAATCGCACATTTGAACAAAATTCTGTGGAAAGCACAACTGAACAGGAGTTTTAAACTCGTCAGGATGCTCGTCAAAGTATCCTTATGTGTACCACGAGCACCAGATAAAATCTTGAAAAACAAGATTCATGAACTGGTTGTATACCACTTCCAGAAGGCATAAAATGTTCACACGTCGATGTATTAGAAAATCAATATCATGCGCCATCACATATGAATGGATTTTGCAAATAAAGTTTTTGAAAATATGAAAGTGGCTGTATGTAAGATGTTGCACCTTGAGGGATATTTGCAATCTCCATTGTCTTGCCCTGTCTTGCATTCATGTCGGCGTGAATTTTGAAGGATGACCATGACTCGACAATTAAAAGTGTATGATCGGGCATATCTGACAAAACGATGCATTTTTGAAACCACGAGAACGTGTTTGGTCATGCTATGCGAACAGCCACATTCAACGACGAGATTAGGTGCGTCCCATTGGAAGTTCACCGGAAATGCACCACATCTTTCGGCAAGAACAACATACAATTTCGACTTGAGGATGCCATCTGCGCTTATGGTTGGGAGTACTGTGTAAGAATGTTTCAGGTATCCCATTGACTGTGCAGTACATTCCACGGTTCGTTGTCCGCTTGGCGCCAAAGTACGTGCACTATAAAGTTCCTTTGTAATACCAGATTGATCTGCATTAAAGAAACAAGACAGGCCAACAGGTGAGCATATGTTGGCTATTAACTCAGAAATATTGGCTTCGATTTGCTGACGGCTTCACAATGTGCGAAGGCTGACGAACTTCGTTATGTGTCGTGACGAAATGCGAAATTTTGTTTAATTTTTTTAATGTGGATGCTTCAAATCGTGGTATTTGATACTTCTTTTTATGCTCACGTGCCAGAGCCTGTAAATCGCTGTCATGTAGAATTATACCCCAATGCATTTTGTCCAGCACTTTTTCTTGAACCTGGGTAGACAGTGCACGCAGCTGATGCCAGCAATTCGTCACTAATTTGTCGTCCTTTTCAAATTTTCGTAAGCAGTCCAAGTCCTTTTTTTTTCACAATATATCGAAACTTGGTATTCATGGATGACAAACTTCTGTGTCCTTTGGCCGCAGATCGATAGTAATCAACTGCTTCTCGAACATGTTCAGCGTCGACCAGTTTATTATTGCTGAACGATATCTTATTTGGAGAAGCTACATTATCGTCATCCACGTCCAGCGAGGATTCACATCGACCAACATCTCATCTTTGTCTTCCATTTCCAAATCATCGCCTTCGACATAGGCACTAATAATATTGGCCATACGCTGTCCAATCTCCTCATCTCTACTTGCAAAAGATACAACGCCAATACCAAACTGTTCGCATAGTAGTGCAACAACGTTCGCAGCAGAAAACAGTTCAATGATGCGATACATTGTCGAACTAATAACAATTCTTGTTCTCGTTGGCTATGTATACCCTGCGGCATTTGCTTTAGATAGTTCGGGAATGTCCGCGAGATTTGCATAACATGGTTCGGGCATTTGCATTAGATAGGTCATAAATGTTCACGGTATTTGCATACATAGGTCAGGAAGGTTCAAATGACATTCCCTATTCTCCAAAAACAGTTATTGAATAACAGGGATTCGGACCCACAAAGATGACTTTACCAATACTAATGGATGAGATAAATCGACCTTCATAAAGTGTTCTTATTGTAAATGATACCCCTTTGTTTGAATCAGTTTGTTGTTACCAAGAGTGTTCATTACAATTAAAGTAAACTATTAAAGATGTTATTCTTGCAAATCGTATCTTTGTGTCAATGAATTTGTTTTGGTCAAACATTTCATTACAATTAAAGTAAAATATTAAAACGATTCATATGGAAAACTAAAAAATGTCTTGAACATTATGGAGTGATGGGGATTCGAACCCATGAAGACATGCTTATAAAAGCCCAACATGTTATCCATTCTGCTACGAGCAGCACATCACAACACTTCCATTTGGTTTATATTTTATGTATAGTATTGTTGAAATTTTGAATTATAACTTGGAGCTGCGATGTATTCCGCAAAAACAAACTTCAGATTCGTGAACAGCTTGAGAAGCTCTACTAAATGATATATAACTTGTCCCGACTCTCTCCCCCCCCCCCGATCACTTCATATCCTTGTCAGTTACAGACTTCATCATCGCTGCCGGTGAGGCAGACTAATGCCAGAGCTGTAAAACTGTTTGAGTCGTCAGTTTCCAATATTTTTGAACAAATATAGTATGCGTTTTCATACTAACATTTAAGTACTGTACACCAGAAGATAAATTAATGACCAACCGCAGCTTACCTGCTTATGTCATCGGAAACCCCAGTTTTATTCTAAAACTTGAATTAGCGGCCATTCACCATGACAATTAGTTAGTTACCTTCCCTTTACCTTTTCGTGATCTCACTCTTGAAAAAATTGTTTAAATTTTTGTTCTGTCAATCACCGATACATCACAATATCAGAAGACTCACCGATACACTTATATCGGCTGATACCGATAATCGGTATTCTTATAATACTAATATTACGAGAACCTCATCCGTTGTAATTTTTAAAAGTTAAACTTCTGAACTACGATTGATATATTCACTATTTTTAACTCGTAGTGTAGTGTAGAGGTAAACAGAAAAGGTTTGAAATTTTAAAATATTGGAATATTTAGTATTGCTTAGGTATGTAACTAGTCTAGAAATATACAGGCCCTGGAACCTTAATACACTACATAGGCCATGCATTACAATCCAAGAGTGATATGAACCAGTCTGCTTGGTCTAGTGTTTAACGTAGCATGCTCTAGCCCGAGAGGTTGTGGGTTCGAATTCTGCGTAAGGCATGGGTATTTATGATATCTATTCATCCTCATTAATCATAACAAGAATTGCTTACCATCCTTAAATTACTTATCAGGTGTCGATAGGACAGTAAACACCACATAACATCATCAACATCATATCAACAAGATTGATGTGATATATGAACCTAGGCTTTATGAAAAAACGTTACACATACCTAGTGAGGAAAACTACAGTTGTGTTTTTATAAGAATCTCATTAGTAGAAAAGTATAAGTTTAAAAACTTATAGGCCCTATTGTTAGTGCGTTTTTTTATGTTAATTGTTGTTTTCGTAAAGGTCTCAGCATAATTATGGTGTTCAGGCAAATATTTTAAGTTTGTAAGTTCTTCTGGACTGTAATATGCAGTTAACCCCTTCACCCTTTTCAACGAGCCATACTCATGGCTTTTGAATGTCAAAATGCTTCACCACGAGTTCAACTCGTGGCTATATTGCCAATGTGTTATTCTGCATTTGAGCACTATCTGTTGAGCAAGAATTGAAAGTCTCACTCAGCCGTCAACACCAACCGTAAACAAATGCCAACACTAGTTTGTGTTTACATTTTTCAATTGTTTCTTCGACAATGTAAGTAAATTTATGTTAGGAAATACTGCTAGTGTCGAAAGGGATGCTAAGACACTAGGCAACACCTAGGTCAGAAAATCTAATGGTATGGAAATTAAGTATTCAATGAATTTAGTTAAATATATTATGCACATTGCATTATTTTTCAATATGATACATCAAAGATACATTCATTTGGATCCTAGCTAACAACAGAGTATACAAACAATATAATGAATGACATAATTACCTGAATCCATTCTTTTGATTACACACTTGCACAAACAATAGCTTGTCAATAGTGACAGCGTGACACTCGACAACTCTTCACCTGCCTCACACCGAGGTTATAAGCAAACGCAAACTGTGAGACCTGATGACAGATCAGCATGTCATTGGCAATCCATATCAACATTCTTACAAGCAAGCAAGTGATGGTAAGCGACATTATTGCTTACAATCTCAGTTCTCCTCACTCAAGGTGAAGCAGAAACATTCTCATCAAATTAATTAGATACTTTAAACAGAAGCCAATTCCGAAATCCTGACAGCCCGACCTCTTCCTTCTTTTGGGAACAGTGTTAAGTATATTTTTTTTTAATAAGGATTTACAGAATTGGATCTTTCCTAAACAGTTATATTGTATTTTATTGTTCCCATTATACGAAAAATTATGTACAACTGACTGGTCAGCGATAAGCGCCTCGATATCCCTAGAGTCGGTAAACCTGCTTCATTCAATCAAATCTATCATGTGAGGGTCTGGTATCAAATTTTCGAAATCTGAGTTATGCTCTAATAATTCAATTAAACTAGATTGTTGATTTTCACTTCTTGGTTTGTTTCTGGGTGACGCATTTTGTTTGTGAATATTTCTACTTCGTAACCTGTACGCAATTTATCACGAATCATTTTGTGGAGCACATGAATCGTCAATGTTTTAGTTAACTCTACATGTGTGTCATGTTTCATTCACCCGACTGTTGCACAATNAGACGTGTTCATTTTCTGTGATTACATAATTCGTGTCAGCAAAGTTTTCACAGTCGACCGCTCGCGTCGCGTCATTGATAATCGGTGAATGTGTTTCATCATCAAAATCACACCTTTCATTCCTTTTACGGTTACTACGCAAATTATATCCTGCTCTGTTAACCTTGGCAGTTGTCTTATGATGTGTTTGTTGTGTTAATGGCATCGAATCTGTAGGACTATGTGCCTCATCATTTAACAAACTATCACGCTTATTAATCAAATTCTTACCAAAGTTAATTCCTTTGTAATAATGCTTCAAATTATTCACGTGTGTTATAAAGGCCTCATGATCTGGTAACTATACAATCACACATTTGTTGTACTCTAAAAGTTTTACGATCTCAAAAATACCAAACCACTCAGGATCAAGTTTTTTATGCTCCTTTAT
>KZ871157.1:24670-41127 GCA_003456935.1 Machilis hrabei | reverse complement strand
CATTTCAATGGACAGGAAGCAAAACACAGTCAGGTTAAAAGCGAGTATATGAACTCTTTAGTAAAATAGCGTCATGGGCGGTGCAATTAAGATTATCGTGTTAATTGCAAACAAGTGCCTCTTCTGAAACTCTTTCAAACATCTTCTCGTGGGAGGAGGCCATAATAGCCACTCATGACAAAATTATTGAAAGACCTTCATGAGATAATGGTGGTTACAAGAAGTATAAGAGCCCAGTTCCAGGAATTTCTCAAGCGATTTCTCTGCAAATTTTGATAGGATAGTTCCTGTTGAGTAAGAGGATTATTGTATAAGCTAACCCATCAGAGACATTTGTGGCTAAAGACTCGCTGATTAGAACACAGAAGGTAATTTTAATCCCAAACCTGCGGCTACAGCTATAAACCATTCCCTGCTGTATGCCGCCATGTTTTGTGTTTATATACTGGCAGGAAATGGAAGCGAAATGCAATGCGAACCTATGGAACTCTTTTGTAAAATACCGTCATTGGCGGTGTGTTTAAGATTATCATGTTAATCGCGAACAAGATCCTCTTGTGAAACTCTTTCAGTAATAAAGGGGTGAGGTTCGGGTTAGGACAAGTTAGGTTTGAAGTGCCAAAGAAGCATACCCTGGCTATCACCCTTTATGATCCTAATTATTCCCTTTTCTAGCTGACTTCCTTGGAAATTCAAACCATCCTTGACCTCCCCCTTTAAGACCCCAATTATCCAATTTTCTGACCGAACTTAAGCAAGAGATTAGAAAAATATTTGTAAAAAATAATCGAGGTTTCTTTTCTTAGTGTCAGGCAATACATCTGCTGTTATAATGACGCTTCTCTTTACTGGCTACCTTTTATACATTTTATCAATATATTGGTGTAACAGCTGTACATGCTTATTACTTACATCCCAAAGTTGGCCAGCACAAAGAAANTCCAAGTGTAAATGTAGGAAGCACATTTGTAAGGCATGTAACATAACATAAACTATTCGACACTGACTGGTTTTCAATCGGGTTGAAATAACACTTGAGCAAAATATGTTAACACAGAAAAACACTGTAAATGTGTGATATCTATGTTAAGAGTATACTGATGTACAGCTATTGATGACTTTACTGACTTTTCTAGATATACTGGTGACTGTCCAGTGGTTCAGCAAATTGCAAAACCTTTGTTAGCTGAAGCTGTTGTTCATGTTGATGATAATTCACCGCTAACTGTCTGCTTGTCAGACAGAGTATGCAGTAACAGTTCTCTTGTTGGAGGCAAAGGAGCTTCACTCGCACTCTTAACATCTCTTGCAGACAAAAGGGTAATGTACACATATTTTAAAAATCTTTATGTGTATCTGTTGAAGAGTTACAATTTCTTACACTTGTTGTTAACTATAGGTTTCTAGGAGAGTAAACTGAGCTGAAATATGCCCCATTAACATATTTTTAACATGGCCGTGGTTTACGAAATAATTTGCATTACCAACATGGTAACAGTACGCTTACAGCAGAGTTCATGAAAAGGAATTAAATGCTCCTATTTACAAGGCTAAAGTCGGTTGTAAGTCACAAATAGCAGTCTCAAGAAAGGCAAGCATGACGATTAGATTTTTAAAAACATTGTGTAAAACTGTATCAACTGCTGTTTGTTCTAGCCACAAACAACCATACCTCTGCCATCGTCAGAAAAGTGTTTGCCACCAAGGCTTTGTTTTAATGAAAGGAAGAGGTGAAGCTACTCAGGGCCAAATTCAGACTCTTGAGCATGAAATAATGAACTTTCCAGTTGAGTTCTCAAATTGCCTCCTGGGTTGTTTGCACTCAATGTTGACCATCATTGTCGTGAATGAGTTGTACTTTTCTTCTCAGTAGCATGCTGTTCAATGATTGTGAACTTAATTCTGGCTGTAGAGCAGGTGATAAAGAAGTTCCCCTTTAAGTTCCTAAACTGTCTCCTAGGTATGGCATTGTCGTGCAATATTTTTCTGCTCAATAATTGTGAACTGAAGAAATGTACACTCATTGAGAAGTATATTACTTCTGAGAATAACAGTACTTTTACTTTAGATATATATGCATATCACTTCAGCATGGGCAATTGTGAAACCACCTTGGAATGAGCTGTTGAAATTTAAACACATTGCGATGAATTAATTTGTGACATACTTACTTTCCCTTATACTTTCTGTCGCGTTGATAATTTACATAAAATGCTGAATTACCACTTGTCAGCGAACATTTCGATTTAGTGTACCCTCCTGAAGCCTGCATATAGTTTCTAACAAAGTACTGTTTGCAGTGAGTTGTGTTTGATGTTAATCTATTTGTGTTTGGAATAATTAAAGAATTAATAAATAGAGTGAATAGGTAACAGAGAAATTCAGCATTTGTCAAAATTCAAAATGATGTCCATCAACAAGTCGATACTATCGTCCGATTCAAAATTATGGATACTCGAGTTTGAACTCCTATATATTGAGAATGGCTAAGCCCATCTAAATTTTTTTTCTTAACCAAAATTTTTCAGATTTTATTAGATTTCAGGAATGGCCAAAAAATGCTTTTAGATTTTTTTTTTCAAAATTTTATTTAAGCTGAAACAGAAAAATGCCACATTTTGAGGCACTCTTATAGGGATCCCCAAGTTTAAGACCCTGTAAAATGAGAGCGGAGGGTCGAATTGAAAAAAAAAAAAAATAATACAGTACTCCAAATATGGCCAAGACTGTATGATTAAACTTTCAAAATTATATTCTTCAATATTAAAAAAGTTCTTACACTAAATGTCAATTTGCATTTTCAAGGTCGAAGGAAGGTCAGAAAAAGACGCGAATATGATCGTTTTAAACGTCTCCTTTGTTTGATTTTAAAAATCTGAGTATGGAATGCGTAAATAGGTGAAAAATAAATGGGTCTCGAAAACCAGTGAAGAGCGGTTTACCATTGCACTGTTCTCATGTTTGGTCCTCTCCTGCTCGTAAACAAGGCAATGTGGCCATGTGGAGCAAGGCTAGGTACTGAACGCGGCAACAGCGCATATAGGCCAGCTTGGTAACAGCTCTTCGCTTGCTTTCAAGTCTCATTAATTTTTCTCTCAAAACAAAATTGAATATAAATTCANAGCACCTACTTACGTATTTCATACTCAGGATTTTAATATCAGACAGAAGAGATGCTTGGTTTAAAACAATCAGTCCTACGCGTGCGTGGCTTTGTCTGACCTTCCTTCGGCAGTGAAAACAGCTATTTACTTTTAGAAAAATGTTTTTAATTTACAAGTCAATGGTTAGAAATTTTATTTTTTCGGTTTCTATAATGTTTGAAGTACATATTAAAATTTGGTTGCAATCGGTCCATTCATTTTAATTCTAGAGAATATTCATTAAACTTGGGGATCCCTGCCGGAGTGCCTCAAAAAGTGGTATTTTTTCCGTTTTGGCCTAAATTATATTTCGAGAAATAATAGCTGAAATATTTTTTCGCAATTGATGAAATCTATATAAAATATGAAACATTTTTGTTGGAAAAAGATTAAGATTAGCCGTTCTCAATATCATAGAGTTGATACTCGAGTATACATAATTTTGAATCCGACAGTATTTCATGATTAGTCTTGAGCTAGTTAGCTAAGAGGTTAGACAGTATGGATATTTTTTAATAAATTTGAGTTAATAAAATTATAATAAAATGAACATTTTAACGAAACTTAAGAATGTAAATGGCATTAATTTTTTCTTCNTTTTTGCAGTTTACAGTTCCNCGTGGATTNTGTTTAACTGTTGCTGCATTTCGACACCAGATGGTGTCATGTAAAGCAGTCAAGGATGCTCTTAACGAATTGGAAAGTACCGCAAAGGAGAACACATCTCATGTACAAGACATATGCAAAAGGTAAAGACACAATAGTGTTTTTTTTTATTTTATGCAATATGAGATACATTTCTTGCAAATACTGCTTTTGTTGCATGAAAAAGAGTAAATGTATTTATTTTCTTTACTAACAATGCTAGCTGTAAAACTCAGGGAAAACATTTAATCAAAAAATATATTAAGAACTACACTGAAAAGCCACTACATTATGACCACGCCCATCCTAGGGAAATGAGTGCGCCTGTAGAACCAACAATATCACTTGTCACAGTCACAGAGCCATATATGCACAGGTGTTTCCGGTGTCAGAATGGGAAAAGCTGCTGAGTTTGATAAAGGACAAATTGTGATGGCACGGCGCCTTGGAATCAGCATCTCCGAAACATGCCACTGTCGTGAGTACGTATCAAAAGTGGTGCAAGGATGGGCAAACGACGAACCGCCGTCCAGCTGTGTGTCAACCCCAGCTCATTATGTCAGAGGCCAGATTGTCATGCATTGTTTGTAGCGATCACAGGGCCACAGTGATACAAATCACCCACAGCGACAACAGTGGTGAACAGGGCAATGTTTCACAGCACACAGTTCATCGAACCCGGCTACGTAGCCGTAGACCCAGTCATGTCAGCTGTGTTCCCTGCTGGTGATGATCATTATCACCAGGACAATGCGCCATGTCACAATGCCAGAAACGTCAAGGAGTGGTTTGAGGAACATCATGGTGAATTTGATTTAATGCCATGGCCTCCAAATTCACCGGACATTAGCCCAATTGACTATTCGATTTAGAGGAGAGGGTTCGCACTACAACACCACCGCCACGAAATGTANGGGAATTGGAGGACCTGCTGTTGAGATTTTGGTACTAGATACCCCAGGATACCTATCGATGCCTCACAGAGTAGCCACTGTTTTGCGGGTTAAAGGAGGTCCTATATCTTCTTAGGTAGGTGGTCATAATGTAACGGCTCTTCAGTGTAATTTACCTTGACTAATGGAATCACATCTTGCAAACAATATCACAGGCCTGCGAAATTGAATTTTTTGAAAAATACAAGAGAAGTTTTTGCTGATTTTTATGTTATTTGGTGTGCTGATTTCGAAAATGACCTCCATTTTTTTCCATCACGTCAGGATTTTCTGTGAAATCGATATCGGTATTTTTGCTAAAATCGTATTTGAAAAGGAATTCTCTCGAACAATTTTACATATACTATCTGGTAACAGTGGTTTTTATCCATTTAAATCTTTGTAAAATAAGATTCTTGTTGAGGCAAATTAATTTTTCAGCAATAGATTAATTTTTATAGGTTTAAATGGATGAAAACCACTGTTTTCATAGCGTTCTTTTAAATGCACCGAGTGTCCAACTGGTACAGATGCATACTGGCTTCCGTGATGAAGAAGGACAGCTTTAAGGCTACCTTTCGATGAATCTATAAACAGCCTCCATTCATCTTTATCGTAGGTGATATTAAATTTGCTCATCAATCCATGAACATCAGAACAATAGACCAGGTTCTCCTCGTCCTCAAAGTACTTAACAAATTCCTTTTCTCGATTCCTGTACCAATAAAAAGAGGCTCCTTTCTTTCAATCTGGAGCCCAACAATTCAGCTGCCTCTTTCGAAAGGCCCAGATCTCTAGTCAGATCATTAAGTTCAACCTGAGAGAAGGGCTGAGATGAATCGCCTCCAGAGGGCTTATATTCGGTATCGGAGCCTTGAACTTCTGGATGGTCCGAGTCTGAAGACTCTGAAGAGATGACTGGCAATTCAGTTGGAGGCAAAGGCACTGGCACATCAGGTTTCACCACGGTAGAATGTTGGTCAGGCAGGGAGGGAAGAAATTCAACGCCGAAAAAAAAATTGTATGGTAAATGTTCATAAAAACACAAGTAAAATTGAATTTTTCAAGAAAACGTGGCGTGATAGAAATGTTTCATTATTTTTTTTTGAAATTAGCACCAAAAAATACACAAAGTTCAGTTTAAAATTTGTTTCAAACTTTCATGTACACATACATAATATTTGCTCTTCTTGGTCAATCGTCTATTTTATGTAAGCTACCTTAATAAAAACAAATTAAAATAGTATGTTGGTGATTTTCTTCTAGAAACTGCCCATAATTTGATGCAAAATTGTTCGAGAGAATTCCTTTTCAAATAGGATTTTAGCAAAAATATCGATATCGATTTCACAGAAAATCCTGACGTGATGGAAAAAAATGGAGATCATTTTCGAAATCAGCACACCAAATAACATAAAAATCAGCGAAAACTTCTCTTGTATTTTTTTCATCGCAGGCCTGTGTATTTTTTTACAGGACCTCTGATGCAAATACATTGTACCATGACTTTTCTGTGTGTTGCTGAAGCTTCCCAAGCATCATGAATTGACAATGGCTTTGCTGAGCAATGATGTGGATATCTAGTCTCTCTTAATATAGGGTGAATTGGATCAAAACTTCATGGTTGACTGTAGAAGGCTTTTAGAACCATTTAATTAAGTTTGAAAGGAGTGATACCTACTTATTTTATCTGGATAGGTATCAAGGCTTTCCAGCCTAATTAAATGATATAAAATGCTTTCAAGTCCTCTAAGAGGTTTTGATCCTATTCACGCTACAACTTGTACTTCAGGTTTTGGTCATTTCCTGTCTGACTTTGTTATTTAACTTTTGCTTATTATTTACACACAATATATTCACATTTTCTGATGTTTTGTTTGACGTATTGTAACATAAAATCATATACTGATATGCCAAACACCACTGAAATTAGTTGCACATTAAAACAAGTTTATGTGGACAACACCTTATATATCGGTAATCGATGTCAAAATATATGTTTGCCTAAGGCACGGGAAATGAACAACAAACATGTGATGGTGAATTGCTACCAGGAGTCTTAGGTAAAATTGTGGTTGATGTACATATTTATCAGTAACAACTAAATAATTTGTTTCATTATATGACCTAATTCATTTCATTATTAATAGCATCTCGTGTACGGTATGTATCGTTAAGTAATTGAATTATTTATAGAAGTTTATTATACGAGTGAAATGTTTAATTGGCATTCAACCAACCAAAATGCATGGGTATCTGAATTGAACGTATCTAAGTGAACTTGGGTTGAATGTATAATGTGAACTATGAGACTAAATAGAATTGCCTGTGTAGTGTATCTGAAGATGTTAAAAGTGTTTGGCTGAAAACCACTGGAAGAAGTTTTACATGCAGTAAACCACTTTTTAACTTCTGTTTTGTTGCCAGTAATGAATTTTGATAGGAGAAGTTGCAAATATAAATTAGAGGGATTAATTATAAAATGCATTCATATTTTTGGTATTTTTTACACTCCCCAAGACTTTTTAGACTATTCGGAGTTTAAGATACAGATAAAGATGGTAAATAGGCATATACTCATATTGTACGAGGGTCATTTGGTAAATAAGGGCTGCGAAGCCAATAAATAAATAAAAAAAAATAGTAACTAAAAATATTTTATTATAGCCAAAACTTCAATATTAAATTAGTTTGTTTTTCTACGTAGTCACTCCCAGATTTGAGGCATTTATCATAACATGGCACCAGCTTTTGCATTCCCTCGTCATATATTGCCACCAGTGACCTCACCCAGTTCTCCACCGTTTATATGAGTTCGTTGTCATCTGTGAAGTTCCACAACGCCAGGTAGTTTTAGAGGTGAAGACACAAATCATAGTCATTTCAAGNGTGTGCACAAGCTGGTGTCCCGCTATTACAAGCGCCCCAATAATGGTGGTGACTATGTAAAAACATAAATTAATGTAATAAGATAGTTAAGTTTTGGCTATAATAAAATGTTTTCATTACTATTTTTGGGGTCCAAAAGGCTCTTACTTCCTGAATGACCCTTGTTTTATAAAACAAAATAAAAATAAAAGAGTTTGATAATGTGTGTTTGCCTTTCCAGAGTTCAAAAAGCTGTGGAAGAATCCGTGCTATGCAAGGAGGTGAAAAAAGCTCTGGAACAATCCTGTCATAAAATAAGATCAAATAAAGAAATACTACTCGTTGCTGTGCGTTCATCGGCAGTTGGTGAAGATTCTGGCGACACATCAGCTGCTGGACAAAATGAAACAATTCTTGGTGTAACTCTGAAGTCTGATGACATAATTGAGGTGATAAAAGCCCTTCTCAAATGCTGGGCATCTCTTTTTACATACCAGTCCCTTATGTACAGAAGGTGGGTAAAATGAACACTATTAATTGAATTCAAAACTTAAATTTAACTACTGAACATTGAACGTTCAACATAATATATTACAGTAACAAATATATTTCTCAATTTGCTGTTTGTTACATTATTTAAAACTTTACATTATAAATTGTATGTTACATGATTTGGAAAGTTTTATATATATATATATATAACTTGATATGTAAAACCATTTGGGTAGTTTTGTCAGACTCATTGATAGGTGTGGTGGACGTTCTGTTAACAGTGACAAAACTGCACCTAGTTTCTGAGAAACAGAAAGGTTGGAATAAAAACATATAAGCTAAAATTGCCAAACCAATTTGGTTAGCCTACTAACATGAAAAATGTAGAGAAGTTCACCTGTGAAAACTAAAGAAAATAACAATGTAAATGTTATGGGTTACAGCAGTGGTAAGGGACAAGCGTTAACAGGCTTGAGAACAAATGATTTAGCATTATTTATATAGCTGTGTAGTGTAGTGTTCATGTTTACTGAAATATATTTTTATTTGATTCAATAACATTTTTCAGTCAGCATGGTCAGAAGCTAATTCCTGAAATGGGAGTTGTAGTTCAAGAGATGGTTCCTGCTGAAGCAGCAGGTGTTCTTTTCACTGAACACCCAGTAACGGGAAACCCATCTATTATGGTGATATCAGCAAACCATGGACTTGGAGAGGTAATGGATATTTTAGTAAAATATCATAATTTGAATAATATATTGGTGTGTAAATACATGTTTTGTGGATGTAACTAACTCCAAAAAATAACAGCATGTTTAAAATTATAATGAGACAAAATATTTTTCTAACTTTTTCTTACTTGCTTTAACGTTCTGGTAAACTTTTGTTCACGTATATGTTGCACAATTAACACATTACATATATTTTGTTGTTAAGTAATGAAGACCAAAAAGAAATACATCCCTAATATACAAAATTACATAGGGGAGGTTCATTGTGCCCATTTGCTGTCACAGGCAAATTTTCTATAGATATACACTATCTAGCCATTCGTCACCGGACACCCCATACCAGTACATTAATCCGGATTCAGCACCACATCAGTATCGTGTAGGGCCACCTTTCGCCGCAATGACGTCCGCAACCCTTCGAGGAAGACTTTTAAACCAATTTGCGATACATGTCAATGCGAATCTGGTCCCATTCCTCTTGCAAAGCGGCGAACAGCTCAGTGGTGTTTTTTGGGCGGCAAGGCCTGGCTCTCAAGCGGCGGTCCAACTCGTCCCAAAGGTGTTCAATTGGGTTGATTTATACAGTACACAATTGTGCGTACAGGGTCTGAAAGGGTTATAGGTTGTATCATGTGTACAGACGATCCCTAGCACTTTTTGAGGGGTGTCCAGTGACGAATGCTAGATAGTGTATGTGTAATCAATCTTTTCAAACCGTTCATTGTGAACAAAGATAATAACGAAGATAAGTCAGTACAATGTAAACAAGCTTTACTTTAAAAGTAAAACAATATTCACTACAGAGCAATGCAATACAAGTTTACTGATACAAATATTAGTGTCGAAATTTAAACACAAAACATTGCGCGTATCCTAAAATCAAATCCACTAAAGAGAGATTTTCTTTTTTGCCTTCAAAAGATTTAATAAAATTGCCAGGATACTGTGTAAATTTTAAGAGACCGAACTACATGCTACTCTCATTTACCAACAGATGGCAGAAATGAATATACAAATTTTAAACTGAGGCTAATGTTGACCGAGTTGGGAATTGTTTACACATGTAAAACTTAGCGTTTCACTACATTAGGGCTGAATTATACTTTGAGCAATATGGTAATAGATTCAAGATAATACCAATTTTAAACTTTTTCATTGAGAAGTTATGGGGGGCCATCTAGTCAAATGTCAAACCAAAGTTTTATATTTCATTTGTGTTTTCCGTAATTACGAAGTTTCCTTGCAACTTGACATCCCTCATAGCATGCAATATCCTATGGATATTCAGATAAGGTCTACAATGTCCAGATAATGTTATGTCCCAAAAAATATTGTATAAATATTGTGTGGATATTTTAAAAATAATATCGTAAACAAAATATTGTATAGACATTTTCAAATTGGATATACAAACAACAATATTGTATAGATATTGTAGGGACATTTTGAATCAGACGATATAAAATTAATATCTTTTATGTACAGATTAATCAAAACTGATTCACGTAATTCTAATTATAAATGTTATTTGTTTATTTATATTGAAAAACAATTCTTAAATAAGATAAACGCATTCCATACGTATATATATATATATATATATATATACACAGTATATCTACAGGTGTATATTGTTTCAATATTCTAGAGTATAGGAATATTTATCTATAACATGACTTGCTTAGTCTAGTGGCTGACCTCAGTGGCCGAGTGGTTAGATTACCTGACTCTGGACCGAGAGGTTGTGGGTTTGAATCCCACGTAAGGCATGGATGTGTGTGATGTAAAGAGTATGTGTGAATGAATAAGAAATGAAGAAATAGAAACAAGAGCAAGGCTCAGAATTAATTTAAAAAAATAGTAGTTAGCATAGCGAGCTCTGGAGCAAAAAGTTGTGGGTTCGAAATTTTTTTCCATTCATTTTCATTAATCATAATGTAATTGCTCAGTGTCAATAAATGACCCATCAGGTGTCAATAGGACGTAAAACTTATCTATTAATTTTGTGAAAATATGTTATTGGCGCTAAATGTACTACAAATGTTGTATTAATGTCCCTACGATATTGCTGACGGCCTTCTGTGGATATTGTATGGATATCCAATTTACTGACACTTGGATATTATATGGATATGTATAGGACCTAAATTAAACAAATCTGGATATTGTATGGATATTGTCAATATCCACGGCCAATATTGTATGGATATTCAGTGCTGACTGGGATAACACACTTGATCACATGAAAGTATGCAAGTCAAAAGTTATCTGAAACTCCCTGTTGTACATTTCTGTTGTAAGGACCTGGTCAGGGTAAATAATTAAATGGTAACTACGTCTTTTAGTGGGTATTCTAAGAATTCCCTTATACGGTTTAGGTGTACTGGTTCTTCAACGTTTAGTTCAAAATCAGAACGACACCTCATTTTTGGGTCAGATTTACATATTTATTAAAACAAAATTGACTCTGTTTTTTAAAATTACATACAGACATAGCTTTAGGATCTACATATGTGAAGAAATATACTGATTTACAAGATATTCAATAGTTGTCAAAGTAAATAGTACAAACAGATTCCCTACACAGGTTTTCCGAAGCTTACTAGGTGGTCTCCTTCATGTAATATCTTAGCTTATGGTTGAGGATGCCTGGTACAATACTTAAGAATTTCAGAGGCATAAAATTGTGTGTTCAGCTGTCTATGTTAAGGACAGATTTAGTGGAACTCTCAACAGAAGCTAACCTGCTGCCTAGAGTCCACAGCAGAAGAGTATTAGGTTGTATTTGCGTGAGTTAATTTGTTTGCAGAAACCTTGCCATGTTGCAACACAAACACTAATATATGTATTTTTTTTTTTAAATAATAATCACATACAAATCTTAAATTAGATAAATTATAAAATTCTCTAAAAATCAGTCCTCAACGCTTTCACTACCAGTGTTCATCTATTTCTTGTTGGGCCTTATATGTCTTATGCAATACTTTATTTGTCATTCCTATAGAGTGTGGTGGATGGGTCAGTTGAGCCAGATACAATACTTCTCTCAAAATCTTGGGATTGCAAGATTACGGTCTTGGAAAGCAAACATGGGTCAAAGAAGCAGAAAGTAGTACTAAAAGGTTTGTTGTCTACACCTTTTATATATGTACTTCTGTATGTGTTCACCTTGGACGTACGAGGTGTGTTCAAAAAGTAAACGGGAATTTTGTAATTTCGCGGGTTGTATTAGTCCGATTCGCGCGATTTTTTCGTTGTTGTGTTGGTAAACATGGCTGAAAAGTATCCGTACATTGTTAGCCAAACCGGATGTTTAGTCTGCTGTCAGCTGTCAAAGAGGTTACATGTGTTTTGGTATGATCGGCGATTATTTATTTGTTTACAAAATGGATAGAGAAATTGCATTAAATTTTGCTATAAGAATGGAATAAAGTCAAGCAAAGTTTTAGAAATATTAAATATTGCTTTTGATGAGTGCTATGAGTAAAAATAGGGTTTACGAGTGGTATAAGCGTTTACGGATATGACGTCGAAACTAAGGTTCAATCATCCCAGTGGAGGCATTCTGGATCGCCAAGACTAAAAAAAGCTTGACAATTGCGGTTGAATGTGAAGGTCATGCTCACTGTGTTTTTTCGATATTAACGGCATAGTGCACCATGAGTTCTTGACACAAGGTCAAACACTCAATAAGGAGTACTACCTACAAGTGCAACGCCGTTTGCGTGAAGCAATCCGAAAAAAAACGCCCGGATTTGTGGCGAAACAGTTCATGGCTTTTGAACCATTATAATGCACCTGCTCACACTTCATTGCTTGTTCGTAAATTTTTTGCCAAAAACAACACTGTAATGATACCCCAGCCTCCATATTCACCAGACATGGCTCCGTGTGACTTTTTTCTGTTCCCAAAAATAAAGAGAACCTTAAAGGGCCGTCGTTTCGCAAGCATAGATGAGATTAAAANCGCATCGCTNAGAGAGCTAAATGCTATCCCAAAGATCGAGTTCCAGAAGTGTTTCGGGGATTGGAAGAAGCGCTGGCATAAGTGTGTAATATCTAATGGGGACTATTTTGAAGAGGATAACATTGATGTAGACGAATAAATAAAATTCTTTTCAAAAACCGAAAAATCCCGTTATTTTTTTAACACCCCTCATATGTTTATATACCTAGCTTTTTAATATCAAGTGCCAAACACAACTGATTCTCGTTAGGAGTTGATATCAGCACCTCTCCCATAATCTGAATGTTGCAGCTTAAGCCACTGGATCAATCCTCAGTGAAGAAGTGTTTCTTAATAAGAAAAAACAAATATATATGAATTACCAATTCGTGAACAAAATTTAAACAAATAGTTTTACTTTAAGGTGGTTCGATCACTAGTCTGTCACTGCCCCCTCTCTAGTCGTTAAGTGACCCATCAGATGTTGATATGACATTAAACACCAAATATCATAATCATCTAGCTTTTTAACAGTAGCAGCCTACTTGTGGTTCTCATGTTCACAGGAGTAGGTGGACAAAAGAGACGGTAAAATAACTCCAATAAATGTAAGTTTTTCACAATTCATTGAGTAATAGAGTAGTTTACAGATTATTAAATACGAGCCGGCCCCGGTAGCCTAGTGGTTAGCCACTTGGCCTTGCACGCTGGAGGTCCCAGGTTCGATTCCTGGCCAGGGCTGGGTGTGACTCACTGTTTCAATAAAAAGTGTAAAGTGTTCATCATCACCTTCATATAGAATTAAGTTCACCTTCATTAATCACAATAAACATTGTTTCATCGTCCCCAATGACCCATTGTGTGTCGACGGGACGTAAAACACCACAAATCATCATCATTAAATATGAGCAATTTTACTCGAAAGACAGTGCACATGGTTTCCATAGCAACGGAAATCCAAAATGGCAGAAATTTTAAAATTGAAGTAGTCAATCATATGTTTTGGCCCACAATAAACATTTTTTGTAATATGACTTTTTCCTGCACAACACACCGTTTGGAAGATATTGTGATGTCACGTGAAAAAAAAAGGAAGATTTTCGATTTTTTTTTCTGTAGGTTTCATCCCAAGCTGAACAACTTTTGTATTTAAAAATTTTCTCTAGCTCTTCTGCATCATGGCTAGAATTAGTGTCAGTCACTCACTCACTTACAATCAGCTATATATATTAGAAGATATTTTTCTCTTTTAAACTTCTGACACTGTACAACAACTTGTTTCATAATTTACTAAGTGCAGGAACAGACACATACATAAATATAAACAAATTTGGGAGCACACATACAGCCACTGCTTTACAAATATGACTGTAATGTGCACCAGTTGGATTTGTAAGGGTCAGTCAAACAAAAATGAGTTAATGTTATTAAATAATACTATTCACCTTACATAATGGGATACTGGTCTACCATGTTAAAATGTTATCTATTGAGGTCTCATACGCTGCTCAGCAACCAACTTTTAATTGCGTCCCATACTTCGTTGTTTGACCTGAAGCACCTCCATTTTTGTACTTGGTTTAGTCCGTGGCTACACTGGTTCTGTCCCGACCTGATCAGATCCGTCCTGACCAAGTGGCCAGATTAGCGCTCGATCGGATCCGACCCAACACTGCTGACTGACAACGATGACATTAAGTTTGTATCTTTGATTCTTTTAGCTCGCGGATTTCTTTGAATTGTTTGTGATAAACGCAAGCGAAATATTAATAAAATGAAACCACTCTAAAGGCATATGAGCTACTTGAGTTGAATTTGAACAATGCAGATTATTATCTTTGCATCAGCTGGATTGATTATGGCCATTTTATATATTGTATAGTTCTCGAAGTAGGCTGGTAACGGCCAGAAAAATAAAACCATATTGAAAGTACGGAATCGGGCTGGAGCTGAACTGATCGGATGAAGACAGGACAGATCCAATGTAGACACTGTAATTTAATGGCACATTATTTATTTTTTGGACGCTGTCGGGTCTGATCTGATCGGGTCGGGACGGAACTAGTTTAGCCACGGCTTTAGTCTTTCACATATACGATAATGCAATGGTCCTATGTTGGGAATATAGGCTAGACAGTGTAATGGGGTACCTCTCGTGTGAATGCTGCAGTATGAGGGCGTACATTATCACAGAGAATTACAAAGTAATCTGGGTTATTTATAATTAATTGTTTTCCTTCTGCAGTGATTGAAATGACTGTAACATTTTGCATTAAGAGGCTGTAAGTTATCAAGAAACTCAATGAATCAAAGGATTACTGCAAACGTAGAAGAATGTTGGCTTATGTTGCCGAAACTGCATTTCTTTATTCAGACAAGCAAAGCTCACAATGCTGCAACCTGATGTGTACTAACAACATTTTTGTTGTTTTATAGCCAAACCTCGTATGCTTCCATTCCAAACTCTTGCACTTACTTTTTGGCTGAAAGTAGTAACAATCACTACATCTCATCACCTTTTTGTTGTGATGTGATTTGGTAGAGAAAGAGTTTCCTTATACTGTGCACTAATAAAATAAGGTTATTGGGTTTTATTAGATACAAAGAGATTAGGCAACAGACTAACACAAGAGAGGGACATATACAGTACTTCAAAGCAAGCTTGTATTATCCTGTGATTAACAGATTTTTGAGAGACTGAAGAAAGCACTTCAGATTAGACAACGAAATAGGGATACAGTCAAATGGCTATTCATTCAGCAGCTTGTAGATGCCGAGACCAATGTAGAGTGCTGACTCTTGTAACATGGTGCTATTAAATCCTCAAAATGTAGTCTGTTTTATTAATCCTTATATAGCCATTACAGATAAATTATCTATTAGTGTTGGATCGCAAAGAACTGGAATAGAAAATAAAAGAACAGCTTTTCTACTAATTAAATCCCAGGTACCACTGAAATGCAAAAATATATTAGAATTTCTAAAACTCAAAACACACACATTCCTGTCTAATTGTACTTCATTATTTGTCCTTTTAGCTACTGAACATATTTCAGTGTGTTGTGAAGGAGACTGTAGTGCTTAACATATTTATCCAAAGTAATAAAACAAAAATAAACAAATTAAAAGTTTTTAGCATTGTTTTCTATTTTTGAAATGTATTTTATATTGGCTGTATGTTTTTCAGTAGTTTTTTTTTTCTCATCAGAATCTGGAGGAACAAAAATTGAGGTCATAAATTCAGAGGAAAACAAATTAAGCTTAAGTTATGATGAAGCTTTGCATCTCGGAGTCGTAGGAGAGTTTGTTGAGAGGTCTTTTGGTGGACCCCGTGATATTGAATGGGCATATGTGAAGGTAAGATTTCTTTGAAAAAAATAATAATAAATAAATCAACTTTGGATTTGAGTTGTAACAACATTCTTGCATAAACATTCTAAGTTACAAGATGTTACACAACCATTCACTTCCTTTCCTCGATGTTTTAGTTTTAAAGGATGACAATAACACCATCTCTCTTGATCTATACAAAAAAGCCACACACAGCAACACATACAGGGTGAGGCACATAAAGTGTTACAAGTCGATATCTCCGAAAATATTGATGATAATCTAATGTTCTCAACTGAAAGTCATGTTATAGCTTGGGGGACGTTATGTGGTAGTGTTTTTGTTTTGTTTAGGTGGACGCGTCAAGGAG
>KZ871151.1:33828-51905 GCA_003456935.1 Machilis hrabei | reverse complement strand
TCATTGGAGTTCTACTTATTTACTTGGTTATTTTGGACTTATGGTTCTGGTACAGTCTGCCATACACAACTGTGCATGCTCTGGAAAGGACAACAGTTACATCTATAGTATTTGTAGGAAATGCTAGTGTGTATTAATAGTATTGTTACTGACTGACCAGAAATAGACCCTTCTTGACCAGAGTGATCCTAATTTGCCCCTCCGTTTCCAAGGTTTTCAGTTTGAGTTTTTCCTTTCATATTAATTTNTTTATTAATATAATTCAGTGTTTCTGAACCTAAGTGATTGTACAGGGTCCGGCAGAATGATCNNNNCTTTTNGTAACAGAAATTAAAAGTGTAACAAACAACCTATTCCAAATTTTATTTTTCCATNATAAAGAACAATCTTTGCAATTTTGTCATTACTTTGTTTTAAAGATGATATCGTCCAAATGATTGCCGCACGAGCAACACACTCCTGAAGCCTCACCCTGAACTTCCGCATTACTCGCTGAGTCATTGCTGCTGGTATTGCTGAGATCTCATCACGAACAGCATCTTTCAGTTCCTCAATTGTTTGGGGCCTACGTTTAAAGACATAACAATATGGTTTTCTTATCAGGAACTCTTCTGTATCGATCTACTCCGAAATTCCTACAAAATAACCTCTGCGCCGTAATCACAGAGTCACCATTTTTTAAATAAGTTTCAACCACAAATGAACCATGTTCACCATTCCACGCCATGGTAGCAACTGAAATGCCATGGCAACCGAAATGGCAAAAGGCATATGCTGATCAAAGATATACCACTCAAGCACCCACTGCCAATACAGCCCGCGCGGTAGCCAATTCAAAAAGGGGAGATCATTCTGCCGAACCCTGTATGAGTTCGCCACATATATTTTTTGTTTTTTTTTTGCACTCTTTACATGATAATTAGTCCTTTTTTAAACCAGTGTTGCTCGTCTTTCTTAACAGCTATATTGTGAGTGATGTGGTGGGCATTATTATAACTTTTATGGGCTCAGCTGGTTGTAGGTGCATTATGAACACGTTAAATAGAAGAAGTAGTAAAAGTTGATAGTGTAAATGTACTGTGTTCATNCAAAATAGTTTCCCTTTTTGTATTTGAATTGATCCANTTGTATTTAAAGGACTGTACAATCATATACTATCTACATTTACAACTCTTATTTTTTTAAATACTGCTAATTCTTACCATTTCGGAAATGCGGTGTATTTTTTCATCAGTTTAATATTTTAATTGTTTGTTATGCATTTGTATTTAACTATATTTAACCAAACTGGTTGACTTAATTAGTATATCCTTGTAAGATTTCACTAACTGTAGACACAGAAACGTATAAACGCTGTGAAATTCTGCCTAAGTGGAGAATGAAATTATTAGAATAATCTAGTTCTGTGAGCGTACAATAAATCAGTTATATACAATTTTGATTTACCCAATTAAACCCTATTTATGTGAATAATATGAGTTTCATATTAATGTAGGCTGTGCAGTAATATTTTCTTGATTGTGTGGTCTTTGGTGTGTAACGTTGTCTTTTCTTCGTGCAGGAGNAAGAAGCTTATGCAGGACTTTTNGCAAGTGTTAAAAGTAAATTAAAAGACGAAGTAGAACTAAAAGAAATAAAAGTTGAACCTGAAGATGATGTACAACTTATTTGGACAGGATGTAACTCACCAACTGTTAATCAAGTAGAGACAGATGCCAAGAATTCTCAAATAAGGTTATCTGTAAGAGAAGATGAAAGTGCTANTAACTGTTTACCTGAACGTCAACAAGAAGTAAACCATTCTCGTATTCCAAAGATCCATAAGGTAAAAAAGAATATCGATGAAAGAAGAAATGTTGGGGTAAGAGTATCTGGAGATGGAAACAAGACAGCAGGGTGAGTATGTCTGCATTTTTTTTAATTTGCAGTGTGTTACTTTCTATAATCATTGTCGTTATCCTAATCAGACTGATGATGTATATGCAATCAAATGACATCACGAGCTGTTGTAGGTCTAAATTTTTAGGTCTAACAGTAAACTAAGAACTATTACAAATACTCTTTTACAAATACTCTTGTACAAACTAAATTACATATACTTGTAAATAGAAAGGTATAAACAATAAATTGCCTTCTAAAATATTTGAGGTACTAACTTAGCAAATGACTTTGATGACACAAACAGATGCATAGGGCTTACAAGTTTTCAACTGTGTGTGTAACATGTTGTATAGGTTGCATCTAAATTTTTGGCACATTTTTGAACAAGGCTTTTTTAATTGTAATAAATCATTGTTATACTTAGATTTATTCCCATGCTTTTTTATTAAAAATTTAAACTTGGTTAGTACTGAAAGTGCAGATTGACATTAGTATATTTATATTTTTAAATCCTTAGGCTAATTTACAAATAAGCTATTCCTGTTGTTATGAGTGTTCTGTTGCTTGTTTAGTCAATTTGTGCTCATCACTCTGCAGACATTATGTAATTCACTATCCAAACCTGCATATTGAGGCCTGAAATCNTGTATAAAGCATAAAAACTAAAAANGTAATTGAAGGTGATTCCCAATCGCTCCAACTGTAAACACAGTACTCAGTAAAATTCAAGGATCGGTTTTAAAAGGTAGATTAAATTCTAACATAGTTGTATTAATTACATTGTCAAATTTTAACATTTAAATCTGTATGTGTCACTAGTGACAATTANATTCTAGATGATCAGAACATCCAGTGGTGAAGTTGGCCAATCTCATTTGTGTAGCACCATTTTTAAATTCACATTGCAGTTTGTTTGGTCACTNCTGAAGCAGTCTCATTCAGATTCCTTCAATTCATATTTTTATTTGCTGCGCGATATTGATGGGTATTTCAAACAAGTTAAAGTTGTTTTGCATCGTACAGTAAAGGATTGGGTTATATGAACGTTTCAAATCAGGTTTTAGAATAGGCAATTATGGGATGTGGGAAATATGTGAATAACACTTTTTAAATTAGCAGTTATTTTGTGCAAGTAAAGACATCAAATAATACATTTTATGCTACTTATTTATTTTAAATGGCATTTACCTTAATCATTTCTGAGTTTGATTACAAGAAGACCATTCTGTTTTTGTCAATAAAAATTTAGTTTTGTTAAACCCTTTTGTCTCCATGACAATAATATTATGTTTGCCAAAGTCGCCCTTCAGTTCCCACAACCAATTCTTTTTCNCATTGGTGTCCTTGACCCTCTGGCTGTCTTATCCTTGTGGAAATAAATGAAACTATGTGGTGGTGGGAATTTGTGAAACNGAGGACTGCTTCTTCATGTCGTGTGTTTCCAGTTGTAAACAAACGTGGATACAACTTCAAAAGGTTTTAAATGACTCCGAAATTGATGAAAAGTGATTCAAATGATGAATTTTTATCACATGTGGAGGACATAAAAACCAATGAAACTCAAACGAACATTCAAATTCTGAGAAAAACCTGATCCAGCAAGAATGGCTATTTATTTGAAAACTTGGTAATTAAAAGTTTAAAAAGTGACAACATGCAAACTAGTATAAAAACAAGTTTGATATCTTTTTTATAGCATACTGAAATAGCTTGTCAACCACCCTTCCAGATCATGTTATTTTGGCTGTGCGATCTTTAGACGTTTGATAGATTATTGATAAAGAGCAGTAGTGCTATTATTGTGAATTATATAATAATAGCACTACTGCTGTGTCCTCTCATAGTTGTGACTGAAGAAAATAATACTTCCAAAATTTTGTGCATAAGGAACATATTCACAGTTGGATTTTCTTGCCACTATTGAAAATTGAAATTACATGTTGAAAAAAGTAATTTGTTCTTTTTATAATCTGCCTTTAAAAACATGGCAAATGGAAAAAGCACAATTTTATTTGAGTATTTTTGATGTAATTAAACAAACACATAACAGATACAAATAAGGCAAAATATGGTATCTGTGCTCTTCACAACACAGTTGTCACAGTCCTTCACTGTCATGTGTTACCCTCCGTACACAGGAATTATGAGCTTAATGGCACTGGAAGAGCTGTATAGCTGTTAAAAATAGAATCGTTTATAAAGCCATTAAACTCATTGAGTGACAAATTTGTATGTTAAAATTTCACGAATTTACTTAACAAAATAGTACCTTAGAATCCANACAATTAAAAGAAAATGTTCTATTGACTTTGCCAACCGAGTAATGTATAGTCAGGGCTGCCACTAAAGAGCGTATGGGCGTATTTTCTGCCCCAATAATGCATTCATACGTCAAAAAATCTGGCTTTGGACGTAAGCATATGTCCACTGGAACCTCATTTGCATGTATGTTATGGTGCTTGTTTCAGTAGGATAAAAAATATATGTATTCACAATGTGTATAAGGGTTTTTCGCTCTCCCTTTTCTTCAGTAGTGTCATTTAGGGTAAGGGTATTTTTCTGTGTTTGTGTTTCACTGCTGTTTGTTGAATGCTGAAGGCTGGAGTGCCATGTGATGTCAGAGTTGTTGGTTTCCATATGCACAGCATATCGTACTGCTGCTACCAAATAACGTAATTACTGGTACTTCTAAAGCCAAACTTTTGGGGCTTTTCACGGTGATTACAAATTTTAACGGTCAAATTTGCTAGATTTCANTGGAAAGAATTAAAAAGTTTTAAACTTGAACATGAACTTTCGTGCGTTAGGAACTATTGTACATTGTGAATTATCGTATCTGACGTGATTTATTAAAGCCATGCTGAATATCAAGGCCCACAATGATTAAAAGCTCAACATTTCACACAATCTACGAAAGCAAACCTCGTGGTGCAAAAAGTAAATATCCCCAGTAGCCATCAACACATCTTGGATGACTGACGAAGAGAGAAAGATGGTGACTTATCACCTCAACAATCAGGTTAAACATACTATCGAGCCATCTGACATCGGTGTACAAGAAGGGTAATATCTACGCAGTACGTCTTCTCAGGCTAACCCTCAGAATCAATCTTCTGCTACTGCTATGACTGACGGAGGCACCCAGACAGTGCTTAGCAAGTCAACAAACACACCAGCGTCTAACTCTCAGTCAAAGTCGCTTGCAATGACACTGAAGTCGTCCAGGAGCAAAGCAAAACGCACTACAAAAGAAGCTAAAGTGTGTTCTTAAACAAAATAAGAGTTAAAAATGTAGCTGTTGTTACCCGGATTGCAATGCAAACTCCAGTTGCTGAAGTGGAGGCAGCACTTAGAGCTAGTAATTACAGGTGTGTAAGAGTGCTGTCATAAACTACAGGTCGTCATACCACGCTCAAACGCGTGTTTTTTGACGCCGAAGCGGAGGTAAAACTACTGCAAGAAAATAAACTATATCAAAGGCTCCCATTATAGAGCCAACCCTTCACGTCCTAAACGGGCAGCAAAGGCAGCCCCAAATTCAAAGAACAAAAGTGGCAATCTCAAAGTGCTACTGACCAGTTTTATTAAACTGCTGGAAGACAGAATCTCAATAGCTAAAGTGTCCACAACCGGACCTGACAACATTCAACGTGCATCATGCGTCTATTTTCAATTTCATCACATATTTTTGGAGCTCTGCTGTCTGCTTTTCAGGTTTTGTGCAGCCTCGACGTTTCTCTGTTTAGTACTTTTACAGCACTTTAATTTCACAAACATAATTTCTTAAACAAAATTACAACACGTCTAAAAGCACTTAGCTCAGTGGCCTTAACTGTCTAAATATGCACAATCTAGCCGTGACTAGATTTCAATCCTTATGGCAAGACAAGACTAGTTGCATTGCATCATGCAGGTTTAGCGTGTTTGTTCATATGGAAAGTAAATATATTGGACAATGTTATAGGGGCTTATGACATATCCATACTTTTCCAATTATATTTTCTTAATAGGAGAACTGGCAATTATAATTATGCTTTGGTATTGTAGATAATGAGTCAAAAGTTAAAGCTGTCCTTAAGGGTTTAACTGTCTCAACGAAATACTAAAATAAAAATGCTCTCAGTTTCCACTACTAGTGTAGTAAAATTGATATCTAGCAGTCATGGAACCAAATGAAACAACTGTGTTGAAAGCAAAGTTTTCATAGCAAATCAGACCTTAGTGACACATTTATTCAGACACTTACTGTACAAAAATGCATTTCTGTGAAATATCAGTTAAATGAAGAATTCACTACAAACTAACAATCCAGGGACATTAGATGCCAAACATATAACAGTCAGTTTGTGTTACTAGTTCTTTGCTTACTTGTATTGTTTATGACTTATTCAAATTTCGAACTATTTAACAGATCCTTGTTATCCTTCACACTATTTCTAGTTCCCCTATCCTACCAACAGATGTCCCTGCATTTAGTATTTGGTAAAGTAACTTTGAGTGATTTTTGATCCAAAATTTTATTCCTATGTTCCTTAATTGACTCTCACTCAGTGTGACTTGTATTTGCTTACAAAGATAGCCTGCAGATAAACTCTCTTATGTTTGAGGGATACCATTCACTTACTAGCTATCTATGGAAGTACTGTACAGGAAAGAAAAGTTTATTTATGTACAAGTTTTCTACAGGTGGTCATAAAAATGGTGCAAATGTAAGAGTATACTTATGAGCCTATAGTAAATAGTTTGCATACTGCCTTACATGGTTTAAACAAGCTTCTTCTTAAACATATGTCAAATTTTGAATACCTAATTTATGAAGAGAGTCCCAGAAGTTCGCAGCCTTACCTAAAAGAAACCAAAGACCAACAACAAGGTATCACTATTTCTCAGCAGGTCCAAGTTTTTTTAGTGGTGCTCCAATGCTTTGATCCCATCTGCATTGAAAATACTTCTTTGCAGCATTTATGATGTCATCTGCATTGGAATTTTTTTTCCACATATAAGTGTTTTTTGAGGTTCAGAAAAAAATAAAATCTGATTGAACCATATCAGGTGTATAAAGAAGATGAGGAAGAAGCAAGAATATGCACTTGTGAATGCTAGCTGTGGCAATAGCAGAGATGTGACTTTGGGTATTGTCCTGGTGAAAAGTGATGTCCTTACTCAATCTTCTCTAATGTTTAATATTCAACTCTTCTCACATGTGCATCAGCACAGTAGTATAATATTCTCTGGTAATTGTTTGACCCTTCAGATAATCCACAAAGTCAATTCCCATCTCAGTTGCTTCACAAAAAATGAAACCCCATTTTCCCAACGGAAGGAATGGCTTTGGCTTTTTTTATGTGGTTGAACCATCACACCTCCACTGCTTACACAGTAAGCTCAAATATAAAATTTGTACATTTAATATTGCATGAAGTGTTAATGGCAGTTTGTGCTTCATGTAGTGTTTGTACCAGTGCTCTTTGATAATTTTTAATGAAATTGAAAACTGGATTTCTAATATAAGTTGAAAATTTGAGATTTCACAACTTCATCCATATCGACTGTTCATTCGCTCCCCTGAGACCATTCTTTACACTAATGATGCACCACTAATCACTTGTAAATGGAGTTACACAAGGAATTAGTGTCACTTGGAGTTGATGAAGGGTGGGAACTTCTTGAAAACTATTTTTTTTACAAGGTTACCACATTGGTTCCTTATGAAGAATATGTTATTTAAACAAATCACACAGAGCCTATGTGAATATGAATAGAGCTAAAAATAATCAACTAGATCCACTTATTATTTCATATCTATAAATTAGCAATGGAGTTTTTAAAACTGACTTACCTCAGTTAAGACTAACTAATGTCATTGGCCAAGATTTGGCATCTCAGCGAATGGTGCTGGGATCAAGTCTTTTCAATGACACTGACTGTCACAGTGGGTAACACCACCTGAAAGCAATTAGCAGCTTGTCTCTGTGACTGAAGGCTGTTCTTCTGATAGCAAATGGATTATATGTTACGTTTTGGATCTAGTGTACTTACCCTTTGATGATAATTAAGATACAGTGTGCATAATTTGTAGTACTGTAAATTATATGTACTCTTAACTATTATTGTAGCTCACTACCTGAGAAGAGTGAAATAATTTATTCAGAGATTTTTTTATAACATTAAGTTTAAAATATAATTTGAAAACAGTGTTGTCAATATAAGACACTGTTTACCAGATTATTAACAATAAGTTCTGGTATAAAGCATTATTTATCTATTTAGGAGATAGTTTAAAAGAAGCCCTCTGAAAGGTTTGTGCGCGCCATGTACTGTATGTGATTTATATTTTGTTTAAAGGAAATAATAATAGGCCCACAATATGAAAAATGTTTAACTTACGTACAACTTGTATTAGATTACAGTCCAAGTGAAATGTACTAATTAGTTTTATTCAAGTGTTGAGATTTGTTTTTGTGTGTTTATGAAAGATCTAAACGAAAATGTGAGTGGTCCATTTCAAGATTAATTTGTAAAATGAGCATTGAACCTTATAGGAAAGTCCAGTGAGAGTGTTTATGGGTAGTTAAATACTTTATCAAGGTGATTGCAGCAAGTCTTTCCAAACACACATGTTCAAGTGCCAAAGGTGATGTTATATTACTGGGATTAGGTAGTTCGTGCCCAAAAACTTCTCTAAATGGGCAGAATACAGAATTCAACTATGTAAATTTAAATGTGTTATTGAGAAGCTGATGTGCTTGTTTTCTTACCCCCCCCCCCCAAAAAAAGGGTAGTCGGACTAAATTTACATTTATCTCCCCATTGTCTCAATCAGTGCTAGGGATGGGATATTTACCGGTAAATTTGGGTAAATACCGGTCAAGTTAATGCCCTTTTGGCTTCATGATTTGACTTTGGTTGAGGCCTTTAAAATGTTAGTTGCCATCATTTGAGCCATATAAAATATTAGTTGATGTTAGTAGAGGCATCTAACATGTTATTTGATATTACTTGCAACATTTAAAAATGTTTACTTGAGGCATTTAAAATGTTGGTATTTTTTGAGGCATTTAAAATATTAGTTGACATTAGTGGAGACATCTTAACTGTTAGTTGACAGTAGTTAAGGCATTTAGATTGATAGTTGACTTTAGTGAGGCATTTAAAAAGTTAGTTGATGTTAGATGAGGCATGTAAAATGTTAGTTGGCAATAGGCAAAGCATCTAAATATTAGTTGACATTAATTAGATGAGGGATGTAGAAGTTAGCTTACATTAGTTGAGGTATTTAAAATGTTAGCTGATGTTAGTTGACACTAGTTGAGGCCTTTAAATCGTACTTGATGTCATTTTAGGTATTAAAATATTAGTTGCGGCATCTAAAATGTTAGTTGGCAATAGATGAGGCATCTAAATATTAGTTGACATTAATTAGATGAGGCATCTAAATATTAGTTGACATTAATTAGATGAGGCATCTGGAAGTTATCTTACATTAGTTGAGGCATTTAAAGTGTTAGATGACATTAGTTGAAACTAGTTGAGGCCTTTAAAAGTTACTTCAGGTCATTTTAGGTATTAAAATGTTAGTTGCGGTATCTAAAATGGTAGCTGATGTTAGTTCAGGTATCTGAAATGTTAATTAAGATTATTTGAGTCATGCTGGTACTGCATGGCAGAAATATGACGATTCATGTGCCCTGCTTGTGGGTGGGTGGCTTTGGTTTTGGCTGAATTAACGGTAGAGTGGTGACTATTTGTTCTGTGGCTCACACCTCTGCAGATTTCAAAGGTAATAACTCCAGCTTCTTCTTAGCTCGATGACACCAAGCTCGTCAAGTATAAACGTATCGCTTAGTGGTTACGAGTAGAGTACCTAGCTCTATAATGAGAGTTTAGGGTTCGAATGCTTCATAAGGCATGACTATTTGTGATGTCCATTCATCTGGCCTGACAAAATATGCAATGGTAATTTACCTGATAAGCCCTATTTAGTGTATGTAGGACATTAAGCGTCACATCACTATCATTACCTCTTGTTACTGCATTGATGAGTAGAGAATCACAGCTATTTTCTTTACCAGACCCTATTTTGATAGAGCCGACATACTTGGGATAGTTGTTAGCACAGCGCGCCCTGGAACGAGGTTGCGGGTTCAAATCCCGCATAAGGCATGGATGTTTGTGCTGTCTTATGTGTGTGTGTTGTTCATAGAATTAAGTTCACCTTCATTAATAACAATAAACATTGTTTCATCGTCCCTAATGACCCATTGTGTGTCGATGGGACGTAAAACACCATATCATCATCATTTTTTGAGAGATAGACTTTTTCCATAGAGTCTTGTAGTAGGCAGGTGGTGGTTGTACAGTCTCACAGATGTTCAGTGGCAAAGAAGCTGGCTTCAAGATGGACCTTTCTCCTCCAGAGCTTGAATAAATCATTGTTGTGTTGACTGAACTGCCCCTCTTTTTGTACCACCGCAAATAACAATGGGCCTGTTCAACCATGGACGGCCTCCTGCCGCACAAAAATANTCAGTCACCACACTACAAGAAATACATTTTAGACGTGTATAAATAATTGTCAACAGTAATAAATAAATAAATATATATATATATTTGGAAGCCATACCTTAGAAAGTACAGTCACTGAATGGTTCTTCTATAAAGGGTGATACAAGTGATTGGAATATTTATGCAAACTTCACCTCATACACTGAAGTTTGAACTTAATCTCTGCATAATTGGGACTCCACTGTAAATTATTTTGGATGAAGCTGATTATAAAAAGTGTTATTACACTTTTTGTCAAATTATAAATGAATAATCTATCTTAAAAATTGTGTTGTCTTTATCATCAAAAAGTGGAAATATAATTCCAAAACTAAACTTATCACAAGTAGAGAGACAATATTATGGACATAGCCTCAGTTTATATAATTAAAAACAATAAAGGGAGATTTTTGTATGTGTATTTCTATTAACTTTGAAACAATATATTATAGCTTGTGTTGTATTTCAGGTCAGTTCAAAATGGCTTGTTGGATATCTGTAAGACAAATACTTTATACAAATTAAGTGTCTCACATCAACAGTCTATAGTGGGCGTTTCTGAGGACCGCAAATTAAGTTCAGAACATAATTCTCAAACAAGTTCGTCCTGTGAAAATGAAATCAATCGAAATAGGAATGGTGAAGCTAATTCAATGTGGATTTTAGTGGATCGACACGTTGTATGTAAGGTTTGTCTGAAGAAGTACAGAAATAAGCATTCTTTCACTGAACATTATAGGATTCATACTGGAGAGAAACCGTATATGTGTAATATTTGTAGATCTGCTTTTAGAACTTTAAAGTGTTTAAAATTACACACAAGAAAACACACAGGAGAACGCCCACATGTGTGTGTTGTATGCAGTGCTGCTTTTTTCTATGTTCACCACTTAAAAGATCATATGATGATACACACAGGAGAGAAGCCTTACAAGTGTGACACCTGTCATAGGTGTTTTCGTCAAGCCTCTAACTTGAGAAGTCACAAGCTAATTCATAGAGACGGGATGAAACAGCATGTGAAAATGAGTTTCAAGTACTGCAAATAAACTTATATAGTGCTACATAACAATTTAGGTGATTTACCTAAGTGGAATCAAGATATATTTCGAATTTTAACACAGTAATTTGGATTTTCTAGGAGCATATCTTAACAAGTTATAAGTTTGTTGTTTAACCCTTTGCGGTCCAATTAGTTTTCACACATCTGCTGCACCAGGTCTTAATCAATTTGGCATGGAACACTAGATTTTGATATAATTTTTTACATTTTATTTTGTACGATCTGGAGTACAAGTAATATTAAATTTTAACTATATGGGGCCATCTTAACATACTTGTGTCTTAATCATGGTATTTTTGTAAAGTATGGTACTTTTTAAAACGGTCTCCTGGGTGCAAACCCGGCTTTCTGCTACACGTTTCACAGAAGTATGCTGTTTCTCTTCTGCCCCTTTCACCTTACGTTTGCTGCACACTGCACAATCTTTAGTACTGTTGCTTTCCTTTTTCATAATAAAGTGAATCTTGCCATTTAACCTGTCCTCGTTGTCTTGTGACGATGGCCTTCCTCGTTTTCTTGAATTGGTATTGCGGATTTTTCTGACCATCTGGGCGATTAGCTTCTTTATATAGTCTTTATAATGGACAATGTTCAAACCTTTTCTCTGACTATCAATGTTGAACAGCATGAAACTGTTCACTACAGCAACCTCTAACAGCCAGAAAAACATCTTTCTCTACCATTTCACGGACTTTGTCAAGATAATAATAACTTGACAAAGTCCGTGAAATGGTAGAGAAAGATGTTTTTCTGGCTGTTAGAGGTTGCTGTAGTGAACAGTTTCATGCTGTTCAACATTGATAGTCAGAGAAAAGGAGGCATAACTTCCACAGTAGTGGTCATCTGTCCACAGCACCCATTTATTTATTATATTCTGAAATAGCTACTGGTTTGTCAATAGTGTGAACATCATTTTTTTCTAACTGTACGTTGAACCTGCTCTGTGGTACTATTATAGAAAGTGGAACACATGGACACAATGCACTTGTCTTTCCACTGGAAAGCCATTAGGTCATCGTTTTTTCGGTATGCAGCCACATTGACAACTTTTAGTTTGCTGTTCTTCATGGGTGTTGGCAGACCTTTCCAATTCATCATAACAGTTCCTGTCATGTGAATGCAAAGATGCAAAAGTTCTTCACACAATTCTGGTCTTGAATAAAACCTGTCAGAAAAAACATGGTAACCTGAACCTAGAGAAACTGCAAACAGCATATTACAAATATATAGCACCATGCGACTGGTAAATGGAAGGTTAGGTTGCACTAAACTGTCCGTGGTTGGTCATCTATCTGGCATGTACGAAAAACTGTGTCGGAAAAGTTCCGAAAGTGGTATTACTGTGAGATAAACGTGTCAGAATAATTTTGTCGGAAATTTTCCAACAAAGAACCGCAAAGGGTTAATCTAAACTACAGTCATGAATTAACAACAAATGATGTACATTGGTTGTCTAAGGCTAGAAGCAGTTTGAGGAGCATATATTTATACTTAACAATGAGAAATGAATGCATAGTGTCAAGTTGAAACTATTTTCTGAATGTGACTATTGACAACAAAAATAACTTGTGCAATATTAGAAATTAACAGCTGATTATATGTACTACTCTACATGAAAATTGTAATACAAGGGGAAATAGAGTACTAAAATTTTAATTTCTTTACTTTTACAACTGCTCTTAGCAATGCAGAATAACTTTCTGAGTTAGTTTTCTTTTCTTCAGTTTCATAATAACTACACGTGCGAGTGTGATTTTGTCAAACTTTTGGTAATGTATGTGTCATTTATGTCATTCCGTTACTGTGAAATTGTTATTCCGTTACCAAGTGTAAAAAATGTTTTCTATGATTAAAGTTCATTAAACTAAATATTTGTATATTGTAACATTTTCCTTATAAAGTGGTGATTAACATATAATTTTCACGAGTGCTTGCATTAAATAGCAGAACTTATTTTCATAATTTCATCAGGTAAGGTAAAAATAGTTTCATTCCATTACCATTAGGCTATTGTGTACTAGCTGTAATTATGGTATAGAAATTCCAAATTAAAGTTCTAGCCCACGTGGATATAATTGAGCACAGGATTTTCTGTTTTTGAAATATTTAAAAGTATATAAAAAAAAGAAAAGATAGTCTAATGTGTCATTCCATTAATTGTTGAACTGCTCATAAGTAGATTAACATGTGACTCATGAAATGGCCAATGAGTAAGAAAGAAAACAAAATCAGAAAGTCTGAGAAAAAATGTGTGAGTAGATATGAAAAAGTGTGTTCTTCCTTGAGAGGTAATAAATAGAAGCAGCTGTGTGCTAAAGTGTACTATCAGTGGTGTGATCCCTCATTTGTACCATTGACTTGGGCACAGTATGCCTACAGGGTGGATGCAGACAGATTGTGGCATAGTTGGCGATCATAGGTCCTAAATGTGCTCAGTAGGGAACATGCTGGCCTTGGCAGTGAGCCTATGTCACAAAGCTCTCCACAGTATCCTAAGTAGAATATTAGGAATGTTCAGTAGAAATTATCTGAACATAGATTATACACCTAGTCTGAGTAATGGGATGCAGAGAGATCAAAATATGTAACGAGATATCCCGAGGTGGTGTTGGACAATGCACATGCTGTCCCTGAGGAGCTCTTTGCAGGCCATTGTCCTGACATCCTTATGAAGTTTAAATAAAACAGATATCTGCAAAGAGAACAAATATTCATTCTTATCTCTTGTTGTAGAAATATTGTTGTCAGCAGCTGCGTGTCATGACCGACGTTCAAGTGACATCAGGTGGTTTGAGGTGATATAGCCATATCAGTTGCTATTTGAAAGTCACTTCAGAGCTTGTTTGTAATTACAAAAGGGACATGAAATGTTATTATCCAAAGCTGATGATCCTAACAAACATTTAAGACTGATTTCTAGCGGCCATGTCTGATTGTCAGTATTTTAAAATTTTATGCCACTCAGTTTCTGTTGGCTACAATATTGTTGATGTACACAAAGTGAAATAGTTGAAAACATGGTGTGAAAAACTGACCTATATGCCTAGCAGTGGGTTAGATGAGCCATTGTCACAGGACTATTAACTTTTAAATACCTCACTCACACTTCTTATTTTGATGTGATTTGCATGGCTCTGTATGCCTCTTTCTTTGTTACTGTTTTCATGTTGACTAGTGTATTATCCACATAACTTTAGAAGTCCTTTAGGACATATGTCCAACAAGTAACTAAAATGCTCGGAAGCTTAACAATTTAACCAATAACACAACCAAGATATGTTGAACAAAAGGTTTTCTCATGTTGCAATTATGATTGTGTGTACAATAACTGGAGAACAATACATGTCAATTCTTTGATTTAATTGCATGTGGCTAGTGGCGTGTGTTCAAGCATCTCAATTTCTATGCATGTGGATAAAGTGAAAGTTTGGTTGCATTTCAAAAAAAGAGTTTAGGAGGACTTGTGTTGCATGCCAATCGTCTTAATTATATGTTGTTGCTTTTTTACGATAAGCATTGTGAGTGCCAAAAATAAACTTTGATGTAGGAGGAAACCAGTGTTTATGAACCTTTTGTTTTGAAGGTTTGAAGATTGTATGTGTCAGGGAAAACAGTTGATGGTAGAGAGATCCAGATGTTGGAAACTCGAGCGAAAAAAGTAGAGTTGTAATAGGTCATTTTGTGATTAAAAAGCTTAATTATAGAAGGATGACACGAGACACTTGTTTATGTTGCATATGATACCAGTGCTTTTCATTTCTTAAACAACTCTCTTAATTTGATTAACACCAACTTATAAAGTTTGTGCATGTAACATGTGGGTTGCAGGATCATGAGTAACGAATAGACAGCACAGCTGTACAATTCTAAGTTGTAGATTAGTAAAAGTTGTAGTACTATAAATAAAGACTACCCATGTTCGTTTTTTTTTTTTTTTGAAGTACTGTAGTAAGATGCTCATACAAGCTGTGAATATGAATGTTATTATCGGAAGATTACTTGTACAACATTAGAAATGACTGGTCAGCAATTATAAAGATGTCAACATTGTTCTTGTGTTGTTTAAAAGCTTGGAGCAATGCCTAGAACAATATTTACTGTACTTGTCATCATGTCATTTAAAAACAAAATATGTGTATGTTTAGGTAACATCCATTAAATTGTATATGATTGAGCCCAAGAGTAGTTTCTAAGAATTATTTTCATACCTTTCATGGTTGATATATAATTTTTTGTTCATTATAAATCTATTGGTATTTAAATGCTGCTTGTACTTCTTGTAATATGTTTTTAAGATAAATATCACAAGTTCTTCTTGTGTTTATAATGCAACCATAAATAGCCATCCTTTGCTGTTATATAAACACAATTAGATTGATGTATCGAAACACATGAAATTTATTTGAGAATTGTGTAAAGAAATTGAAGACCAGTAAATAGTGTTCTAGATAACATCACAACCTGTATGATGTGGGTGTCTTAGTGGTATCTTTATATTAGTAACTGATGGTTGTGTATACTACAAATGTTCAGACAAAATGTTGTTTTATGTGAAACTGCATTTGTTATGTGAGTGGGCTTCTACTATAACAGTATTGATATAAATAAGTAACTTTACTTTTGTCTGCTATCACAGCAAGTCTAGGGTATTTACATATAAACTTTCCAATATTCACTGTTGGTTTTCAGATTTCTGTGTATTGAACTGCTGCATATGTTGTACCTGGATAAACAGTAATGTTTTTTTCTGTACACTTGAAATGACACCACTGATGGTGTGTAAGAATTAAATAAATATAATAAGTTAATTACAGTGTGTTGTTACAAAAAAACACAGTTCATAAGGTTTTGGTGTCTTCGTATAACCTTGTACAACAACAAAATTTAGAGTAAATGTACTGTTCTCAACAGAAGTCGAACTTATAAAATAGTACTCCAAGAAAACCTGGTCTTTATTGAAAACTCCTGTTTTCTCTCACGTGGCTTCCTGAAAGGGAATTGTATCATTTTGGTTTTCAAAATATAAGTCTTCATCACCTAAAATCAGAGATTATTAATTTTTTCAGAAATACATATTTTTTTAACTGGTGCACAGCATAAAGTTTAAATTGTTTCTGTGTTTCCTGTCCAGTTAGATTCATAACTGAAAAAATTAATTTGTTTTAGACAATAAATGATTTATTTAAAACTGTAGTTATCTACATATTACACATTGGCTTCCTTGGAATTATTATTAAAAAACAAAAAAAAAAAAGAATGAAATGTTTACATCTGTATCTATTACTTATAAATATGGCAGTTTCATAAGTCCAACCCTTCACAAAATTTTAGCTTAATATAACAGTTATCCATTGAGGAGAAGAATGGAAAAGAGGATAAGGGAAGAAGTGAGATGTACCGCCTCTAGCGAAAAGGACTTCCAATTTGAAACATGTTTTCATGAACATAGCTAATACAATCATCTAAACGAACATCAATTTGAGGAAAGGAAGATAGTCAGAAATTGCAATTAATTGATAGGAAGCTGTTTTGAATTTGTTGTAATTTTGTTTTATTTGCCAGAAAATTATCACTATCCTCTGTTTCATCAGATGTGAGAAGTTTCTTAGAATAGGAAAATACTTAGTGTACATGTGTGTACACAAACTTACTTTTAGGTGTGTTGAAGGCATTGTTATTTCTGAACAAGATAAAGTGAAATTTATGGTAGCTATTAACATGTGGTTGGAGCTACACCCAGTGCTTCCATATGCTGAACTTTGCATTCACAAGCTTCATCCTTTGTTCCATTTAGTTGTGAAATACTTCATGGAATAATATAGGGATTATTAGAAAAATATTTGTAGTATCAGTAAAAAAATGCACAATAATTGCACCAATGTTGGTTTTGAAGAATACATTTCTGTAAACAGAACCGGGCATCACAGGTACACTGCTAATAAAATCATGTGTAACAGCACAAATGTAAACTAATCAAAATGATATAAATATATTAAGACTTTTAGAGAAATGTAAATTTCTCAACACCCATATAGTACACAACCAGAACTTAGTAACTACTTGGTTGCATAGCTCAAGGAATAGAAAGTAAGGAAATGGTATTTCAGTTCCTCTACAATCATTCTATGAATAATAAAAAATTCACAAAAATAGTGGATTATCCACAAATCACCATTGGTGGAGCTAACATGAATACAGATTTGCATATGATGTTTATTTAGTTATTAAATTGTGTAACTTATGAATACTAAAGACTAGACTATGGAGAAAGATGTTTAGTCTTCTGGAGCTGTTCAGTGTATGAATTTCAATAGTGTTTTCCAGATACCATAGTTGTCTAGAGCTTAAGGAACTCCTTAAAAGACAATAATTTTCTCTTGTACTATGAAAACTGAATATAATCAGGATGCTAAATATCTAAACATACTTTAACAATTGTGAATTTTGAGCTTAAACACACAGTGCTTTAATTTAAACTAGTGTAGACCCGTGCTGCTCCGCAGCATTGTGGCATAAAATTGTGACGTAAAATGCTACCGTAACTTATCAACCTGCGAATCTTTCGATTCTATGACTATTTATCGTACTC
>KZ871151.1:13345-26846 GCA_003456935.1 Machilis hrabei | reverse complement strand
TATTCTATTTTAATATAATTTAAATATGTACCAATATGACTCATAATAAACACTTTTTAAAGTTCTTTCTTCCTTGACTTAAACAGTCGAACGATAGAGTAATAAACGTTCCACAAATGCATTAAAAGTTCAAATTCATGATGGAAGGCTTGTACTTTTCAAATATCGAAATATTAAAAAAAAAAAGCTAATACTGAGGTAAAGGTTACACATATAGAACTATTTTTGTTCCTAAAAACTTTTTCAAAGTGTAACACATATTTTATATACTGCATGTAATGGTAAAAAAATAACTCTTTCTAATAGGTCCTCCCTCACTGGTCAACTTCAAGTAAGTGTTGCATAGAAAAAGTGTAGGCCCTACTAATATTAACTGTGGAAAAGTATAATTATGATAGTTTATACCTAACACCAATTCTGACTACATTATAAGCAACCATGGCATTTACACTGTTTTCACCCTGGAAACTAGCTTTTTTTTTTAGCAACGCTGAGCTTGTGGGGGCAATTTTAAAAATGGTAAAAACATTTATGTGAATTCCATAAATTGTAGAAATCTGCAACTTTTGAAAGTGTTTCTCGGTTATATGATTGTCGACAATAGATTAAGCACAAAATTTCACCCTAGAATCGTGTATTGTTTTCTATACACCGGTACGGATAAATTTAATTTTCTGCTCAAATTTGGCAACAGTGACCTATCCTTCCTGTAATGCAAAGAAATATTGGAACAGTCGGTCTACAAGTGTTTCAACTCAGTGACGCTAACTTTGTCAACTATGTAAGAAATGGACAAATGTGAAGTTCCTACTTTGTATTCCCTCTTTTGAAAGATTAAAATATAAATTGACTATTCATTTTTCTTTTCATGCTGTTTTGGTAGAATTGGCTTATCTCCATTACTTTTTGTATCTTATTACCATTCTGTTTTTTGACGCATAACCAAAAATAATTTAGTAGCCACATAGTAGTTTTGAAAATTATTTCAAAATTGTAATAATATTTTCCTCTTGTTATTTACATTTTTGCCACGAAAAATATACTGAAAATGCATGCTTTTGCCAGTCTTTTCTTTTGTGATGGGTCACTAAAAAGCACCCATTCCTTATATACTACTCATTTATGATGCATACACAACCTTGTATTCATCGCACGTATCTTTGCGAGAAATACTGTGTGGTTTACTGGAAACTGCAATTTGGATCATGTTGTACGTTAGCACCCGTTCTGTATTCTTGCTTTCGCTGAAGCAACAACCTACTTCAGTCACAGAGAGAGGAGTTTAAGTTATTGGTTATTTGTTTTCCCAGCATATTCACGTCACAGGAAACTTGACAGACAAACCCCACCCCTTCCCTGTTGTACATGCTAGCGGCCAAATCCTGAAGATTAAGAGAAAGAATTTTACATCAAGCGAGATCACCCCACATTAATGGTTTTTGTCGAAGAGTGTCCAATAAAAAATTTGGTGCAACTACTACAATTTTAAATATAGTTGGTTTGTTCTGTACCCTGCCAATATAAAATGAAATATAAGACAGGCAGTTTAAGTCAGCTTCTGATTCTCACCATCTTGCTGATAATGCAGGTAGCTGTGTGGATACCGTAGTATAAGGCTGCATGCATCTTTCGTGCTCAGAGGAACGCACAAATGAAACATGAAAAAGCAGTTTGACTTCTGAGTAGGCAGAGCCCCTTAACCATTATGGTTGTAATTTTTTAAATTTCACATTATTACACGAATTTGAAAACTATGGATGTATATACTATTTTTAATAACCGTATAACGTTTTCGTTTATACTGTTACATTTACACAGAAGAATTAAAGTGAATAAGTGCAAAATATTGTGTTTCAATGTACTGTGTGTTCTTCTTGGACTTCAATGCATTGTTCGTCTTTTGGGCATGAATCTTTGAAGCACGAGTTTCTCTTATTAGCTCGAGGTAAATGTACACTTTCCATATCTGAAGTTCTTCTGTTATGGTTGCTAGTTAAGTGTCACAGCAGATATTCCATGCTTGAAGCATCATGTTTTCATAACTTTGCCCTGGATTTCTTAATATTGCTTTTGCTGATATTCCGTTATCTGGTCTGTGGTTTCACCCTTTAACATATTCCAAATGTTTTGTGATATGTGTTCATTTTTAAAGTTTGATAATAGACATTATAGAAGAAAAGCCCATTGAAATTTTCCAGAAATCTAAACATATTGTGACACATGATTTGTTAATTAGAGTTAATTGAAACTATTGGGACATAAAGATGAAAATATTAATTTCTAGTCCTTACCTGCTGTAATAACGTGTTTAAATTGTAGCCAGTTATTTATCAAACTTTTTGCTCACTGATTTGTTAGCTTTTTGTATTTCATTCCACACTTCTTTAAACTATTAACCATCCCTAGATGCTTTTCTTATCAAAAACTTATACTTTTAGTACTGAGGTCCATCCAGTATATACTTCCACTGCTTTAGATGAAAGAAAGAATTACAGTAGCTATTACTTAAGTAATCAATACAACTAAAAAAAACAAGTACTTGTCCCTATATTTTTGTTTAATATTAGAGAAAATAAAAGTAATAAAGTATATGGTACTGCAACAATCAGTATTACCAAATTTTAAAATATTTGTCTATAAACCCTCAGTCCACCCATTGTAATACTCAAAGTAGAGTTTGGAGCAAGGTGGCAAAAACATGTGCAGACAACACACATTAAAATCATATCCTAGACTTCTGAACTGGAATAAAATAAGTATTTGTAGTTCTAAACTTTTCATTTTATCTTGGTAAAAGCTCTCCTTAAAACAATCACCCACCTGCCACATCTGAAATCTGTATCGTGTAAGATTGTATTTTTCTTGTCCCATCAATGCGAAAGTTTTTTTCATATCATTTTGAAAAGTATATAAAGAGAAACAGAAAGAGGGTTTTGTTATGTTTCGCTGTGTATGTTCAATGTAATGGATCCTTTTAATTTTGAACTGAAACCGCTGTGTTATGTTTCAGGTCAGTTGAACATGGCTTGGAATTCTGTAAAACATTCACCTCTTGCAACAAAAGTTGTTCACGTCAGCAGTCAATGGTGGAGTTTTCTGATGTACAATCTCTAATTTCTAATTGTAGTTTAAAACCATGTTTTTCCGTTGCAAATGAAAAAACTAAAAACAGCAATACGAACAGTGATTCAAATTGGATATTAGTGAATGATCGTTTTGTGTGCAAAATTTGTCTAAAAAGGTGCAGACTCAAGAATAACATCATGCAACACTGTAAAATACACCGAAAGGAAAAGTCTTATGTGTGCAGTGTTTGCTGTACTAGTTTCACAATGAAAAGATATTTAAAATTTCACATGAGAAAACACACAGGGGAAAGTCAGCATGTTTGTGTTGTATGTAAAGCTATTTTCTACAATTTTTACCACTTAAAAGACCATATGATGATACACACAGGAGAGAAACCTTTCAAGTGTAATATTTGTCTAAAGTTGTTTCGAAGAGCTAGTAGCTTAAAATGCCACATGCTCATTCATAGAAAAGATAAATAATATTTCTCAAAACATTTAAAGTGCTACAAAAACCTGAGGTACTGTATTGTTGACAAAGCATTGAATTATTTTAAATGGGAGTATTGAACAAACACATAACACATTCAATCCCATGATTTACATTCATTTTCTAGGAACAGCAAGAACTTCAATCGATTTTTGAACTTAAGAAAACGCCTTGGTACATGCAGGCTGTCACGAAAACCTTACTCAAAACAGTGAGAACTTACAAACAAGTTATGCAGGGAAAGACAGGTGTGAAAGGAGTGAATTTTATGTCTATTTCTTATAAAATCTGAAGAAATGTTTGTCTACAAAGAAAATTTTAAACAGGTACACTATCACTAAGAACAGCAAATGGAGAAAACAACAGATAACATTGTCACGTAAAACCATCGTTTATAATAAATATAGCTTCTCTTCACACAGATATTTAAATTATATGCTGGATTTGTGTTTAAAACAAGTTACCATTATGACTATGAATGTAGTAAATTCTAAAACAGTAAATATTCTGAAATCAGTACCGAAAAAGCAATGGTACAAAGGCTAGTCAGTACTACAGCACGTATATGTTAGCTATTAGTTTATGATGTAGACCCTTATTTGGATCGTATTATGAGGATTTCAACTTGATGTCCTAAGCAGTTATCACTTGAATCAAATGGATGATATAGAGAACTGTAATAGTTAATTGTTTGCTTATATTGTTATGGCAGAATGGATTGACTAACATTTCAGTAAAAATTAATATTTTTTAGGCCATTAGAAAACTTGAAATGTATCAGAAAAGTTCAGTATATTAAAGTCTTAATGAATGAATTACAGCTATGGTTCAGAGAACCACTAGTACAGAGTAAAGATGTGTTGATTTTGATCAGTATTTTGATTATTAAAAACAAATATTAGTTTGTAACTAATATCAATTTGTAATCAAGTGTATTTCATTTTTACTTTTATTTTGTTAAAGCTCATACATTTGTGGGCTTTTTAGTAAACACAATTTTTAGTCTTTTATTTTATGTATATTGATATATTATTGATTGAATCAGCTCGTATAAGCGATTGTATTGTACTTTAATTTAAGGAGACTGGTTTTATTTTTCAAAACATTTGCTGAACTAAAAATTTCATTTAATACTGTTCCATTTGTTTTTGTAATTTACATGATAAATTAAGTACAAAACTTGTAAATAAATTACATACATATTTTGTCCTTAACTTGTCTTGTAAAAATAGAACTATTGTATTTTTCAATTTAAAATCACAAAATATTACCTTGTGAGATAGCTAAATAAAGCGTTGGGTGCTTTAGGAATAGAATGCTGATCTCCTGCGTGGTAGTTCAGCACTTTACTGTTACACCAAGACAACTAACTGAAGTTTGTGACAGTGGGTACGAATAAAATGGTTAACTTGTCTGCTAAGAAATTTTTGACGTCACGAGTTTTTGTCATTAAATTTTTCTTGACAACAAAGGCTCAAATCAAAGAATATTACTCCACATTTTCGTCTTATTTTTAGAAGGAACACACCATTTCATTTCCGGTACACATTTTCTAGACACACTTTAGTATATGATTTTATTGCTATGCTTGAAAAAATGATTTAATTATACATTATTTCAGTATGTGATACATCTGTATTTATGTAATAGAGTCCACCTGATCAATTTAAACATTGACATTTTTTTTAAATATTTTTTTTTTCGAAATCTTGATTCCAAAGCAAGTAACAGACCACATGTTTGGTTGCATTTTGTAGTTTCTAGTGTTTTCTTGTTATCCTTTAAAAGTTTTTCTTTCCGAAGTGTAAAATTGTGATTTTTTTCAGGTCAGAATATTATTCATTGGATTTACACGAGGAATTTGGTGTTAAGAATAACCACCAAATAGCCATGCAGTGTGTAAGGGACAAAGGTAATGCAGATGTACCTTATAATTGTGCTTTACCATTACCCACTGTTGACAGAACATCAAAACAAACCTCTGTTATTTCAGAGGAGACATGGGTGTTTGTGTTGGATAGTTACATTTGTAAGATTTGTAATAAAAGCTTTAAAGCAAGAGCATGTGTTTTGCGCCATAGCAAAACTCATAGCGGATCAAAACCACATAGGTGCAATTTTTGCAGTGCTTCTTTCAGATTGCCAATACAGTTATCAGTACACATGAGAAAACATACTGGCGAAAGACCATTTCGTTGTAGTATGTGCAGTGCTTCTTTCCAGCATCTCCATCATTTAAAAATACATTTCAAGAGACACACAGGAGAGAAGTCTTACAAATGTGAAGTGTGCGGAAAGAAGTTCCGACATTACAGCAGTCTTAAGTACCATAAACAAACTGTTGGACATTTTTCTGATAAAAAATTTGTGTGTTCTGTTTGTGATGCATCATTCTCTAGTAAATGTTTAATGAACAAACATAAAATTTGTCATTTGGATAATACATGACTAAAAATATAAGAACCAATAGAGGTGCAGATATAGAAATTAAGGTGGGTGGTGATTTAGTGTATTTCAATATGTTAGAGAGAATATCTCGTGTTAATTGATCTAAGAATGTATGAAACATTCTATTTTCTATTCATGACTTAATGATCTATCTCACTAATCCAACTTAAACTGTAGTAAATTGGGTGAGTTATGCATTACATAGATGCTTGAAAAAAAAATAATTATAACTTGCCTATTTCACACTGTCAACCATTTCTCATACAGACCGATGAAAACTTTATAATTATTGGTGACCGTGAGAATAAATAACATATGCACTGTACTCATTATGAGTACAATTAAGTTGAAAACTATGATTTACAACTCCTTTACAAATAGTATTATTAGTTGTAATACCTTTGTCTCAGAAGTGGCAATACTTACCTCTTTATTTATTTTTTCAACTTCACAAGTGACTAGATAGGCCCTCTAATGAAGTTGTCACTGGTGTCATTAGAAAATAGAGAATAACAAAAGATTACAAATGCATTTTCTATATTGTCCATTGAATGGAAAGTGGTATTATTAATCAAACATCTTTTTGTAAAACTTGAAAATTTACAAGGATTGATGAGAATAATAAGAATCTTCTCAAATATGGGGTGGACATAATTAATACTATCTATTGTATTTCATGCAAAATAATCACCGTATATTGCTTTGTCTGCTTGTTCAGTGGTAGCCAAGTTGTTTTAAATATCCTCACATAATTACACTATGATGCACTAGGTACTTTACAGCAATTGGAATATCAGAAACATGTTATATATTTGTGACACTTAAAATTAGAAACCTTCATTTATTAAGATCAATTTTCTGATACTTGCATAACAAAAAAAAAAAAAACATTTAAATTTATCCAGAAATACTGAGGGTTTTCTGAGTGCTTGGTGGATGTGGTAAAAGTGCCTAAATTTGATGGAGGAAGTGTAACTTGTGAGAATGATGCATGGCAACCATAGGCCAAAGTAAACTGGTTTCAGGTAAAGTTTATGAGTGACAGGGAATGACATTGCAGCAGCTAAGTTATTTCTAGTTGCTCCATGCACACGATTCTTCATAAAGATTTGAAAATCACCAAGAAGTGTGGGTTATAAGACAACTTTAGCAGGAAGGAAACGACAATCGTTTCAACTTGTGCAGAGCAAGATTATATCGATTGCTGTGACGTAGGATCCACTCTTGAGTCCAGAAACCAAGCGTTAATCTCTTCAATGGAAGCATGCTAAATGGCCAGCTTCCAAAAATTCATATTGCTTGAAGTACACAGAAAGCACTTATGAAGACATTCTGAAGATCAAGTTTCTTGTAGTATAATGCTGCTTTTATAAAATACATCAATGGATACATATATCAACATATTTGCAGACGGACAATGCTAACAGTTTAAACATATTTTACCCTTGTTCATAGAAACCTAGCATTTTGAAAGAAAGCCCTCTAAGGAGCTCATTGTGATCCGAGGCAGATTACAGAACAAACGAGCATCAATTGTAATATCTGTATACAATTAACACTTCCCTTGCTTAAATGTGATTTTCCTTGCTTCACCAATCATCTACAAAGTGTTGGTGTTTTGTTTTCACATTTGTCTTGTTTACCACCTTGAAATAAAGCAAAGAGGTGATACATACACTTTCTTTGGTAAATAACTGAAGAAAAGAAAACCTAACAAGAAATAGAAATTGAGCATCAAAATTCATCACTTACAAAAAGAGACGGACAAAAAGTAAAAAGGTTCGTCTCTCAAACTACCTTTGTCTGCGTTAGCGGGGTACCATTAACATATTCTATATACCTCACTGTAACTATCCATACAGTTCTACTTTTTCTTTTCGTTCACTTCTCTGTCTACATATCTGTTATCCTATTTTATTAACCCAATCTTAAAGAATTAAAGTTCTTCTGGAATAAACCCCTTTCATTTCAGTTTGTACTGTGGTCCACTTCAAAGCCTTTTTTAAATCGAAGTTGCTTGAGATCCTTGTTTCTCTCTTGGCCATCGAACAACTGAATTTGGTGGCTGTAGCCAACTATTTCCCAGCCAACAAAGAGCTGCTTCTGTCATGTACCAATTGATGAACACACCTCCAAAGAAACCTTCGTAATGGTGTGCATAGCATAAAAAAATACGAAAAATGTATGTAGCTTCTAGAGAAGTATTTTGAGAAATGATGTATGTTCACCCTGATAATCATATGGTGTTTTCGGTGTTTACAGATAGGCGGATAACAACTTTAAAAAATAGGATATTATCACCCGTGTTTGTGTTTTGCCAGTAAACAAAATAATTATTAGGACATCAAACACACTGTTTCCAAAAGCAAATGCCATGGATATGTCTGTTTAGTAAACATAATGTACATTTTTAGCTATAAAAAGTCTGCACTTTAAATGGTGCACTTATATTAATACACTAAGTGAGTCATGTATCTGGAAAATTCGAACAATTTTGATAGCAGCACAATTTTAAATAATTATTTCCGCTTAAAAAATATGTTAAATTCTTTTCTATCATGGCATCAATGTAACTGATTGAATGTGTACCTAGTTTTTTATATAATGTGTTGGAGGTTTTTTTTCTGTACTGTAATCACTAGATTTTTGTATATATATTGCAGTGGAATTGCTTCTTACATGTATATAGAAATTAACACATACTATGAAAACATATGGAAAATGATTTATACAACTTAGTGTTATGGTTTTTGCTAAATAAAAATTAATAGTTTTTATGTGAAAACTTACTACTTTTTGGGAAGATTACCTAATAAGCCTCAGAAAAACTGAATAGGTGATCCTTTTCTACTATCTATTGTGACAACACTTAAAGGCAATAAATATAAAGCTATGTTTTTATATAACTTATGAATTGCATAAACAGTTCTAGGCATTGTTTTTACATTGTCAACATGAGCAAAGATAGATGATTTCAATTACACTTTTAACATATGTCGAAGAACTGGCAAACTAAAATGTAACTATGGACACCACACAGGTTAGTGGTTTCTGAGAATGTTCAATTAAAAAAAGAATTACTGTATGAATGTTTCAAGTTTAAGCAACCGTGATTTAGAATGACAAGATATTAGGTAACAATTTTCTTTATGTTTAAAAATGCACATTTTGTTCCATGTTTTTACACAGAATTTTCTGCCTCAAATCAACAATTTTAAGGGCAAACATATATCATCATAGTATAAAATAAAATTTGTGTTTTGGGTCGACTCCGAATATCAGAAAAAGTAGTTGAAATGTAGTTATTCATTTTTGCATATTCTTTCCCTTGCTATTATTAGGCAAAAACTGATTCATCACTGGGACACTGGAACCCATTTTCTAGCTCATATTGATAAATTGCACACCTTAGACTACTAATCCTACCTGCTGTGAACATGAACTTAGTTACGGAGACTTTGTATTCAGAGCTAATTAACCATCTTATGCTGTAACTTAAGCCGTGAGTCCTTGTTTTACATGCTATTTGAATATACAGGGCATTTCAAAAAGAATCATCCGATTTTAAAAAATCATAACTATTCAGCTTTTAATCCGTTGGGATCGAACAATGTACTGTTAGAAAGCGGGAATTCTCGAGTTTCACGTGGTTGCCGATAGATAACACTATTCTCGAGTTTCACGTGGTTGCCGGTAGATAGCACTAGTGCGCTTCGTTCGCTTAAAAACTGGCTTTTCCAACAGTTAGAGGCAGATTCGGATGACTTCATTTTCCAGCAGGCCTTGAAGTTCGAGAGTTTTTGAATAATCAGATGGACCTAACGATTCAGCTTTACTGTGTGCGATTTTTTCTTGTGGGGGTTTATAAAAGACCGTTTATGTGCCCCTCTTCCAGCTACAGTGGTCGAACTGCGGAGCCGCATAACAGCAGCCGTGGATCCAGATATGCTTGCATATCTGGATCCAGGGGGAGGGGGGCATATTGAGCATCTATGATTTGGTATGTAAAAAAACTTGAAAATTAGCCCTGTAATATAAAATTAATCTTAAGTGTCTGAGTTCATTATTTTTCATAATATAAACATTTAAAATCAGATGATTCTTTTTGAAATGCCCTGTATTTTAATTTAAAAGGATTTCTAACAAGGGGAGGTCACAGCTACGGGGTCACCGATTTCGCTCAAACTTTTGGAAGTTGATCTACGTCAAAAAACAAACAAAAAAACAGATACGAGTCCGAGGGTTTATGCTATTGATGCTTATTTAACGAGAAAATTGCCCTTTAGATTTAACAGCCTGTATGCATGTTTGCAGCTTCCGTCTGAGTATTTGCAGCACTGCTGGTCTAGTGGTCAGCATCACTGACGTCCACGTGGGTTTAGCGGGCTCTAGCCGCGCTAGCGCTTAATTTTTATGTTTTCCTTTTTTTGGCTTTTTCTTTTTTTTCTTTTCCATGCGGACTNATGAAGTGGGCAGATTAATAAAGCTGTATCATAACAAACTCGTTTATTATAATCCTAAGTTGTAGGTGATTTCTGTCAGTTCTGTTTTTCATTTTCTGCACGCTCTTTGGGCAATGATGAAAAAAGTCATTAAATTCTCACATCAATAAGTGCATTGATGTACAAACTTACATTAATGTGATGATAAGGCCAACCTTGTAAAGATTATTTTTCTGCACTCCACCTGTCTGTCTGCTCTCTGCAGTTTGTGAGGCATTGACTTACATGTAAATAGTCACCACAGATAGCGTCAGTGTTCTGCACGAGCCTACAAATCTAGAGGTCCCCAGTTCAAATCTGCCTGCTGGAATGAATTTTTCATCCAGTTGTGTGTGTTCTAGAAGGTTCTAGTTTATCGAAAACTTGACTTTGCTAGATACACGTGGCATGGAACATTCTGAAACCTAACGGCAGTGTATATAAGAGAGGCCTCCACCCAGGTCCATGTCAGTTGTGATACGGTAGTGTGAAGTGAGTGGAGTCTCGGAATGCACGAAGAAAATGTGGAAAGTCTTCAGGCCGACTACGACAAACAGGACATTGCTGACGCTCTTTTTATGTGGTAAAATACTCGGAAGAGAGAAAGTTCATTGAAGGGCCTCCAAGGTCGGAAGTATCAAACAAAACATGTCTAAATGGAGCAAAACTCTCTGAAGCTGCTATTGCAGTTAAATGAGTACTGCTATTAGGAAGAGGAGGAACTCTACTTGCGTGAAGAGCCAGTTGCGGGAGACGTCAGGGAAGAAGTATAGGTAGAGGACGGAACAATTCCAAAATCCTGTTCCACATCTCCGACGGCGACAACATCGAATGGTTCGGAAAGCGACGAACCACAGACAAAAAGTACCAGATCACATGATTATATTCCATTGGAGAAGAAAATACAAATTGTGAATAAAGTTAAAGAAACCCGAACTGGAGTTTGAATAATTTGAAGAGAAATGGAGGAAGTGCTCTTCACCGTATGGATCACCTCAAGCAGTGGATCTGAGTATCTGCAGCACCGCTGGTGTAGTGTTCAGCGTCATTGACTTTGATGCGGGCGTACCGGGTTCGAGCCCTACCAGCGCTTCATTTTTATGTTTTCCTTGGTCTTTTTCTTTTCTTTTTCTTTTTTTTTTTCTTTGTCCATGCGGACTTATGAAGTGCGCAGATTAAATATAAGCTGTATCACAAAACAAAACAGTTATAGTTTCACTTATCATACTAGAATCAAGACAGAAATAGTTTCACTTCTCGTAACAGAATAAAAAAAGGAATAGTTTCGCTTTTTTATTCAGTACAAACGCAAATTGACCGACTGAAAGACATATTTCGCTTTTGGACCAGAACCGAAACAAAACACAAATTGTTTTGGTTTGCAACCCTGGTTGTAGCATTAAAAAAAAGGTTTTTCGGCAACCCAGCTTTCTATGAAAAAAAAACACCACATAAAACAAGATCACTGAATCCCATAGAAATCGTTGAGGCTGTATCTAGATGTTTATCAGGAAGTGCACTAACTATGTTTAAATTGCAAAATTTGAGTTCGGAACTTCCCCCACGAACGAGTAAAAATATAACATAATAACTTATAGGGTGTGTGTACGTATAGAGGATGTTTGAGAACAATACCGACAAACTTTAAATGGATTTACGGGGTGGCTAGAGGATTATTTTGAGATAGGTACCCATGTCCGAAAACGTCACCTTACGACATCAAAGGCGTCTCGAGATATCACTTATTAGGTAGGCAACCAAGCCCGCTCTGTCTACAATTATAGACACGTCAAGATACAACGTACATACATTAAAACTAAATCAAATCAATACAAATACTCCAACTTAAAAGAATACAAATTTTGATGAGTTATTTTCAATAAACCTTAGTCAGCAGTAATACAAATTCAATATTTTAAAACAATTTCTTGACATCCACATTCTTTAATACTATAAAAATCTAGTTTTCAACCCATTCGACAGAACTAACTTAAACCTCTTCTAGCCTGCACTGGTAACAAGTTAAATAGACGACCATTCATGGAATCAGGATATAAATCACTTTTCTTTAAACTGCTACGTTCAACATTTATTGACTGGCGAGATCTTGTCTGATGTGCATGAAACTCACTCCTTATACTAAACCGTTGAAGATTGCTTTTTATATGTACGAATACACTATCTAGCCATTCGTCACCGGACACCNATACACTATCTAGCCATTCGTCACCGGACACCCCTCAAAAAGTGCTTGGGATCGTCTGTACACGTGATACAACCTATAACCCTTTCAGACCCTGTACGCACNNTTNTGCGGGTAGTGTATAAATGAATTTGGCGAGGTGTGAGTGTTTCCGGAGCCTATAAGTATGCAACTGGTGCAACTGTAAATAGATGCAATAGTAAATAGTAAGCAATGTTGACAAACTGAACTACGCCTTGTCTGAAAGGAATAAAAGGCGGTGCCGATTGAGAATACACTCATATCAGCTACAGCAGTCAATATGGACAGACGACGCAAACTTAGTGAGGCAGAAAGAGGGATGATCATTGGAGCCCACAGGTTTGGGCATCCAACCCGTGAGATTTCCAACAAATTTCAGATACCCCGGTCGGCAGTGAGTGATGTTATCGTGAAGTGGAAGCGAGAGGGGCTCATGACATGCCGACCCAGACCCATAAACCGAAAATATTAATAGATCGTGACCGTCGATGCTTGAAACGTNTGGTGAAGTCAAACCGGAAGGCGTCGTTACAGATGGTGGCACAGAAGTTTTGATCGGTTTCCAGTAGAGCTGCAAGTGATCGTACTGTCCGCCGGGAGATCATCGCACTTGGTTTCCATGGTCGCGTAGCAGTTCACAAGCCGCATATCACAGCCCGCAATGCGACCCGTCGTTTACGGTGGTGCAAGGAACGCCGCCATTGGACTCTCGAGCAATGGAAATCCGTCCTATGGAGTGATGAATCGCGCTACCAGTTGTGACGTGTGTGGGTGTGGCGTATACCCGGAG
>KZ871149.1:38139-48430 GCA_003456935.1 Machilis hrabei | reverse complement strand
GACCTTAAGCACACCCTTACATTTTCGACCTTATGCACATTCGATGTTACGTCTTTTCGACCTTATGNACACCCTTACATTTTCGACCTTATGCACATTCGATGTTACGTCTTTTCGACCTTATGCACACCCTTACATTTTTGACCTTATGCGCATTCGACATTATGCCCATTCGACCTTATGCACATTCGATCTTAATCCCATTCGACGTTATGCTTTTTCGACACTATTCACAATTCGACCTTATGCACATTTGATTTTACGCGTTTTCGACCTTACGCACACTCTTACATTTTCGACCGTATGCACATTCGACGTTATGCCTTTTTGACACTAATCACCCGTCCCTGTAGGGCGCAGTGCAAAGAGTATGCAGAGAATGGTATGAAAAACAGCGTAACTCGCTTAGAAAAGGTTCTGGAAAAACGACACAGACAACTCCAATAGAAAACGGTCAACTCATCAGAATATCTTTTAATGATCAAACTGCTTCTTCATCNGTGCTAGTGCAGCAATGGCGAAATGTAAAACATCATCCAATGTCTTTTGTAACAGTTCGTCGCNGTTTATTGCAGTCCCGGCTACATGCTCGTCGGCATGTCTTTTGACANATTAGCACAGGAATGCCAGGCTGCAAAGGTGCATCGAAAGGAGAGACTGGCATGATTAATGACACGATGTCATCTTTTCGGACGAATCACGCTTCTGTTTAGGCAAAAATGATGGCTGCATCAGTATCCGCCGAGGACCTGGTGAGAGGCAATATGAAGAGTGTATACCAGTCATGCTGCACCTACGCAAGGCATTATGGTCTGGGGTGCTACCGGGTATGGTAGCAAATCACCTCTTGTGCGTGTCCATACCACTATTAATAGTGCTCGTTATGTAAACGACATTATTAGACTGGTGCTTCTTCCATTCTTGCAGGGAATCCCTCAGACCATATTTCAACAAGACAATGCCAGACCTCGTGTAGCCGCGACAACATATGCCTTCTTAAAGGACAACAACGTTCAACCTCTTCCATGGCCCGCTATATCACCTAATTTGTCTCCCATTCAGAATGTATGGGACATGGTTAAATGACGAGTGCAGCAGTACAACCGAATTTCAGCAAATGTTGAAGAGCTTTGGACTCGGGTGAATGATGCCTCGATGGCTATTCCGCAGGACACCATTCCAACATAATTTAATTCGATGTCAAGGCAAGTGGAGCAGGTTATACAGGCAAGGGGTGGCCACAAAATTACTAGCTCATTCTGAACACCTTGTAATATGACACTGAAATGGTAATCGTTTACTCTGTACAGCCTAATAAATATAATCTGTGAAAACCAAACGCGTATCTCTACACCTTCATAGTGTTCTGATTGTATTGTTTCCTAAGACGATTGTATATGGATTGTTAATATACCTAGACGTTAGCATATTTTATAAATCTAGCGAAATAAATGCACATACATTTTAATTAAACACTCTATTTTTCAAGGTGGTATTAAACAAAATAAAACGTTTGGCTTATATTACACTATACAAATCCTTTTGGATAACTTATTTCATGAAAGCAGTTTATCAGCCAACCGATCTACCAGTTCACNCGTTTTGTTTTGCTTTAAAAGAGAGGACTTATGAATGAAACAATCGTACCAATCACTATATTTCAGGTATTCTATAACTTTAAGTTGCCCTCACTAATAAAATCTGTTGCGGAATGCAAAATTAATAGCGGGAAGAAATAACTGCTATATATGTTAATACTTTAAACAGGTTTAGCGGTTGCTTATAAATCTAGTCTTAAATGAAATTGGCTCTAGTTTAACCTACGTAGAAAAAAATCTAACTTCATATTTCAAATTGTGAAATTATTATTTTCCTTATATGTAAATAATATATATCAGTAAATTCGAGCTCTAGTTAGGCTTTCAGATAACGCTTAAGTGCTTCCTATATCACAACGTTGCAATACAAATAAGCCAAATGCATTTCAAGAATCACAATTCATACAAAATTAATGTTAAACACGGTAAACGCGTTTAGGACCCTTATTAAGTAATCTTAAAAAAATATTGTTCAATCAATACAAAGTACGGCAACTCGTTCAAAAGAATGGAAAATATACCAGGTAATTACGGTCGGAATCTTGCAATATATGTTATCAATCGTGTAGAGATGGGTGATTAAAGCAGTTAATCCGTGGTCATTCAAATATAAATGTGAATTTATACAACCTACAACTTACATAAGTAGGCGTAATTGTAATGATGAGGTAACGGAAATCAAATATAAAACAAATGAGTAATTTCAATCCTTATCCCAAAAGGATGATTGTAGATTGGAGTCGCTTACAAGTGAGTTTTTTGTTAGAGGTCTTTGTTGAGGTTGCTATTTTTAGAACAGGCCCGCTTTCTCTTTTTGTGTGAATTATCTGGTCAGACTGTTCAGGTCTATTTGGAACCTAATTGTGTTAATGTGCAGACAGTGTGCCTGGGCCCTACATTCTTGAGATTATTTGTAGATGTTGGTGCCTTGTTTTTTGTTTTATTTAGCTTGCCGTGTTAAGAAAGGTTTCCTAACCTAACCTAAGATTCGGGAATCGAACCTGGACCCTCGTTTAAGAATATGAAGTGGTAGTTTTCTTGTGGTTGACAATAGATCTTTCGTAGCGTCGACCCTGATACTTTAAGTTTTAACCCGAGGTACTTAAATGATGTNCATAGGTAGAGTGTAGGTTCGATCCTGGACCTCTTTTTGAATAGAGATGGTATTTTGTACATAGACCCTTCAAAGAGTCGAACCCTGGAGCTTTTAGAGGTTTGAACCCTCGCTTCAGTGAGTCGATGTGATATTTTACGTGAGTCACCACAGAATGGGTTATTAAATAATATCCAAAATAGAGTAAAGTTGCATGTTACCTTTTTCGGGGTTTTGAAGCCTGGTACTGTTGAGACAGTATAAGAGGTCTTTCATGAGTTCGAATCCCAAAATATGTGCTCTGAACAGATACCTTTTGACATACAATACATTTGTTCTCAGATGCATAGACCTTTCAGAGTGTCGAAACAAGGATATTTTACTTTTGTTTTAATACCAAGTTATGACATACAGTTGACTTGAAAATATTGTAAGGTGGTTCAGTCGTGACTGACCAATAATTGCTGTAAAAATATTATACATTTCTCTTTTCTGAGATTCGAACCTGGTAAAATAACATTCTTAGGCAAAGCACAATAAACATACAAATAAAAAGATGGAGGTAAGGTTTTTGAGAAATGAACAAATTGTATGAAGTGTAAGAGTACAGTTTATGACGACCAAGGTAAAATGTCGTTTTGAAACATTAAAGAAACATGTACAAAAAAATACAACAAGTTTATGTAAAAATAAAAATATTCTCCGTGACATTTTTTTTATANAATTCTAATGGTGATTTGGATAAAATGTTTATGAAATGTCTGTAGTTTGATCGCTCGTAGAGCTGTTAAGCCAGTTGGCTAAACGGTAATACTTNCTCACTGCACAGTGCAAATTAAACACGTGGTTTTTATGAAAGCAGCACACTTCACCAGATACATTGTTCCTTTCGTAAATTAAAGTACAGTCCAATAAAGCCATGTAGATTGCAGGCCTTCCCATAAGTTGCGAGACGAGTTGGCATTGTTGATGTCCTTTGACGTACACGTGGGCAGTATCCTGGGTGAGATGATGAACACAGCCTTGTAGATAATCATAAGGTACAAATCCGTCGTCCCAGTTGATTTTGTGTAGGTTGTTGAAAATTCAAGTGTTGTGTCGCTGGATTTTATCAGGTAGTTGTAAAAACGGGTAAGGTGGNTTGAAGATATAACTTTGTAACTGCTCTCCTGTAAACGCTGCTAGTTCTTTCACGATGAGCTTCTTATCGACCCCTACGTAGCATTCGACGTCGACCAACGTATATGCTTTATAATTGTTGGGCTCTGCAGCACTGTGCCAGCGATAAGTTGAGCAATGTAAAACACAGCTTGTATTTGGAGGTAAATATTTTAAAGACGAAGCCATCGTTAGCTTCGACGTCGGAACTATACTGTCGAATATACTNCAACATACTTTTTCCTCTGCAGACATGGTCTAAAAACGTGACACAATAATTCCCACATACAGTTGTAAACGGGCTCTGCAGAATGACGTCATTGTTGACCCAGCGTCGTCTTAAATGTCGAATGAAAGATAAATTGTGCACGTTGTCGGGCTTTCTCCCGTAGGTGTCGAAATAATGCAGGTGANCAAGTTTTGAGTAAAATATAGCAATCCAATGGCTGCCACGTTGATCGTGGTTGTCTAAATTAGCGATGAGTGCAAAAGGCGTTGCTAAATTTTCAGGAAGTTTATCTGCTGGAAATACACCGGCGAAAATTGGAGAAATGTACTTGTTGCTGCAAACGGTGGTGCTGATATCAATGCTGTTCATATTAAAATACCTTGCTCCATCAGTACGTTTCGTTGTTTATTGATTTGAAGTAGACTGTCGAATTCTGCGTAAAAATACAGTTCATTGTCTCGTTTAAAGGTTGAGCAAAGTTGATTTCTAGACGTAAACTGCCTTGTCGTGTTAAATTCCAGTGAGAACCTCCATTTGCGCTTAGATCAGGGCTGAGATCAAAAGCGTGCAGACAATAGCCGNTNTTGTATTCGNCTCTNGAAATGTCNTTTCCGTCATCAGAATAATTAATACCAGTTCCAGTGAAGAGAGTGTAGTAAATTTGCACGTAGATATTTGCATTTGTGAAATTTGGTTCCCGTGGCCTTGAAGGTACTTGCTCTCCGTCCAGATATAGGCTCAAAAACTGAAGATTGTAATGATGAAGTTGAATGGATTTTAGTGATGTCACCGTTATAAGCTTTATTCGATACGAATCCCACGATGCCTCTTTTCGGCATTTGTCCCATACAAACGTTGTCCAGAGTTTTGCTTTGAATGTTTGCAGGTATAGTGATGAATTTTGTTTCCACTCGAGTGAGAGGATATTTTGCAGACGTCTTGTTGAGAATGGCTTNGTGTTGCAGTAGAAATTGCGGATTAATTCTGACTTTGCGGACGATNAGCGTGGCATCAGAAATGCGTACCTTGTAGTTGTTGGCGTCTCCGATGAAGCTAAAACTATCATAGCTTCGTATGAGTTTAACACGCACTTCGACTTCGTTCAGAAGATGACGCCCGACGTGGAAAATGTCTCAGGCCAAAGCTCCCAAAANATCATATTCTTGCGAATTTTCAGCGTATTGTAGGCACTGCAGATAACTTTCGTTCGTTGAAATGTCATCATGTTTGCCTGATGTATCCTTGTACCATAATGCAGAGGTGAGATGACTTGATTTGGCTGTGGGTCNGTAATTCAGCAAAGTTTCAATATATGATCTGTACGGGTACGTATTCGAAGTTGAAGAAATGAGTTTCTGGTTGAGAAAAATGTCCACTTGATGAAATAAGCTGTGTAACCAATTGTTGATGGCGCCCACGTTATTTTTCTCGTTCAACGGTGACCCGTCGTTTTTGACAATTCTTGCTTTGATGTGAAGTAACTTTTGTGCCAAATCGACGAAATCACTGCCGTGTCNTGGAACTGCAAACTCAATTGGCGCGTCGTCAGTAAGCGATGCAAGTGGTTTGTAAAGAACCCATTGTCCGTTTTGAACATCAGTCTGTGTGTGTGGCAAAGAAAATAAATCCAATTCTGATTTACTGGCTTCGGTTGAGTGGATGTGTACAAAAGACATGATTAAGCGAATATGTCGACCACTTTACTTTTGCTAATTTTTCTCTTCTTTTTCTGGCGACACGATGTTTCTTCACACNTTTGATAGTAGAGTGTCGCTTCTTTCTTGTAGAGCCAAACCGCTTGCGAGTTCGTGAAGACAAAGACTGGCGTTTTTTCTTGATACCACAACNTATATAACCCTGGCCGTGTTGTAGACTGTTTAATTTTGAAGTTGCTTTGGCAGCGAGATTTTGTCCAGCTTTGACGAAATTAGATTTAACTGCTTCAGACAAAGGCCTCCCCTGTAGAACGTCTTGTAGAATATGGCCACCTGTCGATAATGCCTGCCTACCTACAGCACGCACACCGGATATAACCCAGGGTAAAACAGCTCTTATAAGTCCACCAAATAAACTCCCTAATCCATGATCTTTTTGATACGGAGCACCATAAAAAAACTCGAGAATCTGCACCACCATGTATGTGATAATTATACATTGCGAGAGCTTTCTAAAATGCAGTTTCACAGTGACAGACCCGAACTGAAATGGAGCCTTTAGTCCAGTACTCGTTTCAAAGGACCAAATTAAAACGGGAACGTAATGAGGAGTGTCGAATATTCTAACAACCATTTTTTCGTACTGCGAATCTTCAACTCCGACTATAAGTAACAAAGGTGCAACAGTATTACCGACCATTTGATGTTGAACGATATCCGCATAGACGAACAATCGATGGGGGACATTTCGCCACAGCACATCTGGTGGCGAAGACATGCTCGAAACAGAGGTGTTTGGAAGAAAACCCAGAACGTTGGCCAAACCTTGTTCGAAAACAACATCTACAGTATTGTTAGTTTTGAATTCTAAGTGATTTGTGATTGAGTGTAGTTTAAATCAAGCGTGTCCTTTTAAGATAGGGAAACGATTAATGACGTCTAACAAGTGTTCGACAGATTTGTAATGTCATTGTGGGACGAAAGCCCTGAGGAAAGATCGAGAAGATTTGCTGTTGTCTCGAAGACGAAACGCATTATCGAGATATGTTATGTTATAAAACGAAACTGGATACTGAATTTCTACCAATGCAACCTCCCATTCACCTTTGAGTTCTAATGTGTGATGTAATTTGGTAGTAAAGTCTGCTAAAGAATTATCTAGAAACATGCCCAAGCTAGAATTGCTTTGTAACGTCAAATAAAACTGATCCATGTCTTTTGAAGAACAGAGTAAGAATAACGTTTTTGAAAATAAACGATTCTCATTTATAGTTATAATTTTTTAACGTCGGTGACACGCACNCAGGTGTTGAAAGAATCAGGATAACGCACCCATTTTACAAAAACGTTGTTTTTACCTCGCAACAATTTAGATTGCAAAACTTTTTCGACTTTGTAATAGCTACCCGGCGTCAATCTTACTTTCTGTAATTCTGGTTTGTAAAATGTACCTGAAATCTGAAACGCAATAGACTACAGATTTACGTAAGAATCGATTAGTAATGGTAAATATTTCTTCTGACCATTTCGGCACGTAACCCTTAGTGAAAATCGTGCGTGTTTTACTGATATGTACGTAATTGCCAAAAATAAATTTAAATGTTGGTTTCGGAACTGAGCGTTTGCTGCCGTATATAATGTACCAAACTTCTTNGATGTTTCTCCGAATGAGAACGATTGTTGTACGCTTTTAAAAGTCGTGGCAAAATATCAATGTACCTATGCGTGTTTTTATACGTAAAGTATTTCCACATTCACGTTTTAAGTTTTGTTAAAATTTTCAGCAAGAGATGCTTTAATATCGTCATCTTCTGTTGTAATGAAACGCACGTTATTATTACATAAAAACGTTTGAAAAGTGCTGTTTTTAAATTCAAATCCTTTATCAGTTTGATGTTTATAAGGCTTCCGATCAGCAAATATTTGTTCGAAAGCTCGGCATAGTTCTACACCAGTTTTTGTTTTTAATGGTATTCCCNAGGCATATCTGCTAAAACAATCTATTTCNGTTAAAATGAATCGAAAACCATCATTGTGCTTAGAGAGACTTTGAATGTCAACNAAATCGGCTTGATGTTGTTCGTCTAGAGTTGTGACACATATTTTGTTGCGTTTAATTTTTTTCAGAACACGCTTATGTAATGTGTATGAATCTTGCGATGACAGCCATTTTTGTACTGTGGAAAGAGGTAATTTTTTTCCTACAGCTTTCTCCAAGGCTTCAGCTGATCCGAAACCGGCTGGGTGTTCTGCGTTATAGTAATTTTTTTCTAACGTTTTGAATGTTTTCTTTGACGAACGTAAGGGTCCCATTTTCTTTTATTTGCAACAGGAGTTGAAGTAACTGAAAATGGTGTGTGGACTGGAAGCTCAGAACTTGTTATATTTTTGGAATGTCTAATAACACTACGAGGAATGTTAATGTGATTTACAAGTGAGATAAACTCGGAAAAACCTGTCAGTTTAAAATTCTTCAAAGGNCTTAAAGCTGCACTGAGTAAATCGCTTATGTTACTGCCAGGAATCGTTTGTCCGTCTATCGATACTTCACCTAAAGGCAACCATTCAATTTGACTGTTTGACTGCAAATATCTTAATAAAGCTGACGCATTATTTTTATAGGAAGGCGGAATGTCTTGAATAAATTGGCTTCCGTCTTCACTGATTGACTGACTTTCAAAGGCTCTTTGCTCTGGTTTACAAGATAATTAAATCTATGTAAAGATTGCTGATACTTGTGCCATTTTTCATATGGATTTAATGCACGATTTTTTAATAAGCTGTTCATTTCAACATCTAATTATCTAGCAAAGCTTAATGTAGGATTCCTTAAAGTTTCAGACAAATGAGTAGAAAGACTTTGAGTTCGCATGACCGTGTCGTGCGGGACGAGTATCATTTTCTTGGTATGTAACATTACTGTTTGAAAAATGACCCGAAAAAATGATTGGTTCCAAAAGCAAAAGAATAAGTGAACCACCCTTCTCTACAAGTAATTTTCTCTAAATTTTCCAATTAATTTTTTTGTTGGCTAGACTTCTAAGCTCTTTTTTAAATTGTATTAATTTTTTTCGCTTACCCTGGGTTAACGGTACGTTGCCACTTAAGGTATTCTGGGCACACTCTGCCAGACAGGTAACCAATTTTCTGGATGCGGTTCTTTACAAAGCAGTCCTCTGTGTTGGCGACAATCTGGAAATTATTTTCAGTANATGTTACTGGCTCTGCAAAAGTTTCAACATGTTCAACCACCAATCCACAACTAAGGTCGTGAATGTTCGACGATCAATTATAACCTGAAAAACACAAGAGGACAAAAATAATTTGTGACGTCAGAAAGAAAAATAGATGAAAACGTTACAACAAAATCAAACAAAAGTAATAGTTACCTTTTATTATTATATAGTGTTTAATAGTCTTTTTTCGTTGTTTTCAAGGCTAGCCGTGAGTCGCTCGAACTTATCTGAAAAAGTGAAAAAAATCACATGAGTAGAATTATTAAAACGGCAAAAGTGTAATTGCTGCACTGAAAAAAAAAACATAATAAGTACCACGAAATAAAACGGCTGGGGACCTCTGAAACAAAAGATTAATACAGCTAAACAAAAACAAAAAAACTTAATTAGTAACGACATAAACATCTACATAGTATAAAAAAGTTTACTTACCTGTTATAGTGNGTGGTATCCTCTTTGTACATAGATCACAGGACTCCGGCTGTCATCTGGAAAGATGTGTGTGCGTAATCGTAAATGTTCAGGCGTGGTCTGCTTCATGTCCACAAGTAGATATCCATGTGCGACGGTGGTAGCGTCAGAGTAACTTTCCTGTACGTATTTGGGGTTTTCAGGAAAAAGTTGCCTAGCTAGAAATAGTATTTGGGCTTTATCTCGAGGATTTTTGAAAATGACAATATAATGTATGCTAAGAGACATATCTCTGGAAGATTTGCTTTGATGAAATAAATTTTGCGAAATAAAAATTACACTCAAGTTGCGATGATGGATACCTTTTGTAAAGAGAAGAGAGACATCTTTTTTACTTTCACTCATTAAATCATCAAGAATGACAAGTGTTGAGCTGAGTCCGTCAAAGAGAGAAAGGGAAGGANTACCTTCGTAAATTTAACGCCTTGATCTTGTAAAGGCAANTATCCAGGTTGCCATTCGCTATAACACCACAGATTGGAATCGAAAGATGTATCAAACATGGTAGAAGCATGTTTAAGAAGTCGCGTTGTGAATAAGGTTTTACCGCAACCATTAGGGCCTGCTAGAATGGCAGTGAAAGGATGCTTGAATGCGAGATCCTTTTGATGTTCAGTTAGAGTATAGTAGGAATACTGATGCAGCAAAAACCGATAAGAATAGTTTATACATATTTTTATAGCTAAACTTTAAAATAAAACATAACAAAAATAAACTGCGAAAACAAAACAAAATAAATTATAAAAACACAACAAAACGGCAACAACAACAGAATAAACTTTGAAAAACAAATTAAAACTGTTTAAATTTACACAATAAATTTTGAAAAAAATATTATCCTCTTAATAAAA
>KZ871146.1:4867-37329 GCA_003456935.1 Machilis hrabei | reverse complement strand
ACGAAGAATTGTAAATTTTTATGTAGTTTTAAAAACACAGATAATAATCTGGTTCCTAAGAATTCTGACTTATTTATTGGTAACATAGGGAAAGAATAAAAAAAGACTGCTTTCAAATCGTGATTCCTGGGGTAGGACATTTTTGAAAACGACAAAAAAAGCAATTTATTTTAGTCACATTGAATATAGTTTAACCTTGGTCACAGGGAATTATAGTTACAGAAAATTTAACAGTTCGGTCTCAATGCATCCCAGCTGATAATTCACTTTTTTCTTGTAATAGAAGCAACTGCCTTTGTTAAGAAAGCCACAAAAGGTGTGGTTTTTAGATATCATAGAAAATAGATTGGCTGGTCTTTATAATTTTATCACCAAATAATATAATAAATGCAAATACAATTTATGTAAACAATTTGTGTATCTGCAGTTGAGTAATTATGTTCTGTTTTACAAATTACCCTGCTATCAGCCTAAAAGTTCTCGAGTGTATAGGTGGTCCTTTATTCTCATTTGCCGACCTTCTTGGTCTAGTGGTTAGCACAGCGCGCTCTAGCCCGAGAGGTCGTGGGTTTGAATCCCGCGTAAGGCATGGATGGATATTTGTGATGTCCATTCACCTTCGTTTTTTATATATATATATATGTGTGTATATATATATATATATCCATAAAATGCAAAAGCACCGTGAGTGTCAAAAATAAATACAGAACCTTTGTTTTGAAGGTTTGAAGATTGTATGTATCAGGAAAAACAGTTGAAGGTAGTGTGTTCCAGTGTTTGGAAACTCGAGGGAAAAAAGTAGAGTTGTAATAGGCCGTTCTGTGGGTAAAAAGCTTGACCGCGTAAGGATGACATCAGGTGTCGATAGGCCGTTAAACACTACATATCATCATTTATTCATATTTTGAAGTAACTATCTTTTTTTGGTGAAGAAAATTGTATGAATTGATATTTCATAGATTGTTTGAACTATGGTAATATTTTGTAGAAGTAGGCAATGTTGAGGAGGTACTTCTTCAAACTTTGTTCTGAAATAGGTCAAGCAACGTTTGTTCAATGCTTTTAATTCGTAAACCATATCTTCCTTTAAATGCGTAGCTTTTCTTCACATGTTTTTTTTATTGTTCCAGGCGGAATCGACGAGACAGGGAGCGCTTCGATGGATCTTATAAGCGGCAAAGCAGAGAACGTTTCGAGAGAGACGACAGAGAAGGATTTGATGATGGTTACAAGAGGGAGCCAAGAGGAAGCTTTGGTGCAGACTATAAAAGAGAGGACCGGGAAGGTTTTAGTCGCGAATCGAGGAGAGAGAGAGACGGGTTTAACGGACGTGACGATAGAGAGCACTACTCTGCAGACCGCAAACGCGAAGAACGAGACGTGAGGAAACGGGACCGTAACGGATGCGATAGAGAATTGCTACGCGAACATAAAAGTGAATTCGTTGGCGAAAGAAAACGAGAAGAGAGAGACGGCTCGGACGTCGCCGACGAAAAAAAAGAAAGCCGTGGAGAGCCGGACAGAGCCGACGGCAGAAGACGAAGCAGAAGTCGCGACGAAAGGTTCACGCGAGAAGAACGAGACGCNCGTCGTGGTCGCGAAGACCATCACGACAGAGAAAGACGTGACAGAAGGGACCGTGATCGCGACAGAGAAAGAGATCGCGAAAGAGACAGGAGTCCTAGACGGAGAGATCGAGATCGAAGAGAGGGCGAACGAGATCGCTCTCGTAGTCATCGTAGAAGTGAAGACAGAGGAAGCCCTGACTATGGTCGTAGCAGGTAGGTTGAAAGTTGATTTAATTCTGTAATGGAATTGAAGTTTGTTTTGAAAGGTTAATTTGTGTAAAGTGGTGAGTTTTTCAAGTAACATAAATGTATACAGAAACAGATTGGTAATAAACAACTTGCATTATTTCCATTAAGCTGTATTTTAATTATTGTCACTAGCTGGTTGCAAGAAGTGTACGAGAGTGAGGATGGTTTGAATCATAAAATCAAGATCAGTATCAAATATCATTACATTTTGCGAAGTTCACATTTGTGATTTTGCATTGATCTTCGAAGGACAATCATAAATACATTTTTTGAACCAGCTCTCACTAATAACAAAACTTACCGTGTCATGTCTTTAAAAATTGGTGCAGATAAGTGGTTGTGTATTAATGATTGCATTAGTTTTCAACTCAGATTAGGACTTTTACTGGTTACCCATAATCAAGTCCCATAAACAAATCGTCCGTTAGTACTGAACGTGTAGATTACCAGTCTTGAAAAATAACCAGTAGGCATTCTCTAAACAGGTAGATGTGGCAAGGGCATATTACTAGATATAAAGATGCATTTGCATAAATAGCAAGACAGTTTCCTTATTTTCTCTCTAGTTTTGTCTCTTAAAAATACGTGTCAGTTGTGTGTGCTCCATGTAAGTGATGTGTAAACTCGACCAAGACAGTGTACGGTAAATGTTCAATTAGTGTAAGACAGGAATATGCTCGAGCTACTGAAAAAATAATAACGTGCCACCGAATATCTACTGTGATGTATGAAGTCGTAAAAATCTGATTCAGCCATCACTGCAGATATTATGATTAGTGAATATTTAGTAGTTAGTTGTTGATTGGTGTGCACAAAAATCTAGCAACTCAATTTATTTCAGCGAGCAACAATAAAATGTTTACGTGATCGACGTGTTTTTGACTCCTATGTAGTTTCCATAAAGTTAATTTATGATGCATTGCAGTTTCCTGATATTCTAGGCTATGCATAAATCTGTATACACCTATGTTCAAAAAGTATCCGACCTTTGGCCGGGAAAAATAATTACTCACCAGGAGGTCTGAAACCCTAATCCCTTCAAAATAGTCTCCTTGGGATTGCACACACTTCTCCCAGCGGTCCCGCCACTGTTGAGGGCAGTCTCCTTGGGATTGCACACACTTCTCCCAGCGGTCCCACCATTGTTGGAAGCATTTCTGGAACGCCTCTTTGGGAATGGAGTTCAGCTGGGCCGCCGCGTTCCGCACAATGTCTTCTCATAACTCGGATCGGGTCCCTTTCAGCGGGCATTTTCAGTGTGGAGAACAGCCAAAACACATTGGCAATACGGGCACGAGTTGAACTCATAGTGAAGCATTTTGGCATTCAAAGGCCCCGAGTGTGGCTCGTTGAAAAGCGTGAAGGAGTTGAACACATATATTGTTTATTAGGGAGGTCCACTTTTTGATGTGTCCCAAGATTTTTTCAGATTATCGGAGAGAAAAAAACACAGATTCCTCCCATAAGAACCCAGCTACACCTTCACTGTTTTTTAACCTTCTTTAAATTTGCTGCATTATTCAAATTTGATCACTTGTTTTGGTGGTCCTGTTGCTTGTGCAGTGATCTTTTGATATTGTCGTGTATCGAGGAGAATTTGCTGTAGAACTTATCTCTTGTGACATTATAAAAAGTACAGTATTTGCCTACTCTCTGCTCATGCAGAAAGACTGAATGTTTTGGAATGGTATGTCAAGGTTTCTATTCAATATTAAAACTTTATTTTAGTAGGGCATTGAATCACATACGTGATTTGTAAAGTTTTGGCCAAAGAAGTGGGGTGAATTCATTGATCCAAAATAAGTTGAAATTGGTAAATATTTTTGTTTTCACTTAATGATTTGTCAACACTGCATTCAGTGTTCGGCTAAATTAAGATTAAGAAGGATGGCATCTGCTTTTAAAGTTTGACGTCCCGAGTTCAAATTCCAGTCGCACCACATTGTTTGTCATGTTACCAACTTGTCGAAAGTTTCTAACATCATTTGCACGTACGAGTATATAAAGTGCGGGGTTGAATTCGCTCCCTAAGCATGTCCAAAACTTAACAGATTGCTCTGTAAATGTGTAACTGTAATGTTTTTCTATTATAAATATACATATTTTGCAAAGGATGTTGTATATTAAGGAATTGGCACCAGCAACACTCGCTTCGATTCAGATAAAGTATTGTAATCTGGTTGTTGTGAGTTCAACATTGAAAAGGTTATAGTTATGAAATCTCCTATTTTTGTTAGAAGCAGTGACCTACGTGGGATATCGGAAAGTGAAAATTACAGGAACCAGCCTCCTAATAATACAATAATGATCAGAGGATTGGCCCAGCACATAACAGAAAATGATGTAAGTATGTTGTTGTTCCCTTTTATGTGCTAGTAGACCTAGTCTGGACAAGTGTGACGAGATTTTTTATCTTGTGGCATATCCAGGTTAGCTTGGAAAATCTGGAAATAGCCTTTTTAGTATCAGTTCATGCAAAGTATATGTATGTAATATATAACTTTTTTTAGCAAAGCAGCTTGTAAAGTGTAGAAGCATCATTAGTGTCAATAGCGAACATAGAATTAGGAAGAAGACAAGTGTTTATGAACCTTTGTTTGGAAGATTGTATGTATCAAAGAAAACAGATGACCGTAGCGAGTTCTAGAGTTTGGAAAATAAAGGGGAAAAAGTAGAGTTGGCGACCGTTCTGTGAGTATAAAGCTTGATGCTCAGAAGAGCAGTGAGTGAGAAAATAATGGTAAAACAATGCGAGAGAAGGTCAACGATCAAATGAAAAGCGGGCCTTAGAACTGAGTTGCTGATATTGAGATGGTGTTTTAGGGACACCACCCAACATGTGTAAACAGTGTTCCAAAATAGTGCGAGAGCTCAAGCCTCGTAAAGAGTTAAGATTTGCTCTGCAAAAAAGTATTTCCTGTGTAGGAAAAGAAATCCTAACATTTGGGAAGCAGAAACATGGCCTTGCCAGGAAAGAGCAGATGATAGTGTGGTGCTTTATGTAAATGGCAAATTGTAGTTGGAGATTGTGCTGTTTGAAAAAGTGGGGTCGGGAACATTTTGGTTAACTTTTTTAGTGAGGAGACAAAACTGGGTTTTGCTGGAATTGAAGTTAACCAGGTTTTCTGAACCCCATTGGAGAACTCGTAGAACAGAGACAATTAATTAATTCTGAAGAGGACAGCTTGCAGATGTTTGTAGATATTTTGTCGTCATGCCGGATAAGTTTAGTTATTACTGGACCGTCGTTTTTTCGCATTTGGGAAAAACATTATTCTCGTTCTATAAGTCTGGTGTAGTGGTTATTGTACACGGATCTAGAGCGGAAGTTGTGCGTTTGAACCCGCGGAAGTATTGGATATTTTTGATTTCCACACGTCTCCGTTTATCAGAATGAGCATTGTTCGCCATCCTGAAATGACCTGTCGAGTTTCGGCACAACATTAAACACCACCTATCATCATAGCCACATAATTAATTTTTCAGAGTTCAATTTTTTTAGCTACCAAATGTCACATTTGAATGGTTTCAGAAATTGTTACATTCAAAAAGTTCCATACGTAACGTAACGTGGTCGTTCACAAATGGACTTTTCTCATTTCAGATACGCCAGGACATCTTGCAGTGTGAACTCATGCCGAAAGACATTCGGCTGATTCGGAAAAAGGACACAGGTAATGTACCCGAAATGCCTCTCCTGGGCACAACAAGGGCATCATGTTCACTGTACAAGGTCTGCTCACTGTGTCAAATCTCTAAAAGGAAAACTTGTATTGGTATCGGTATTTCTTTTTATGAGCTGTAATTTTAAGAAATTGTTTGGGTTATTACTATATCAAGAATCCTTCACCTGTGCGAAACCTCTGTTGTGATGATTGTTTTCTGTGTTACTGATTTATCTTCAAGATTGGCAAACGTGTAATTACAAAAAAAAAGGAGAGAGATTTTCTTGTGTTTGCAACAGTAGTTCTATAAGTTTCGCGTAAATAAATTTATGAATCGGTTAAACTACATTTATGATTGAGTAACCGTGTTGTTTAGACCAAAGAACAAAGTTGTCACTGTTTCTCTATAATCTTGTTTTTTTTTTTTTTTTTTTTAATTCTTGAAGATGAGCCTGGAGTTGAATACCTTCAAGAACCAGATTTTTTGTTTAAAAATTAACCTTAGTAGAGGTACATTTGAGGACAACGACATAAAATCTAGTATTTGTCTGTATTAAAACACCGGTTGAATAAATCACATGCAATCATTTGGCACACTAGTTTGAGGAGGTTGTGAATGTTTCTCTTGTCACCCATATGCTTTTGTAATGGATACTCATGATTGTGGTCCAGCGTTTTGGTGAAGTCTCAGCTTTTTTCGGTTCATCAGCGTTAAACTTCATGGTAAACTTTTGTTGTTTGAGTCTGTTGGTATTACCTGTACTTCCAGTCACTCTTTGCCCAGCACACCAAACTAAGTCCATGTATCAATAAATAAAGTGATAACCAGGTCTATCTTGCCGTACTCTGAAAAGGAGTGCGTTAAAAAAACCTTGTCATTACTTTATTTATTGAAATAAAATTCCTACTCCAGCTTCAGACAAAATATCAAATAAGTTCATACGAGCCAGAAAAAGCTGTTTTTCAGTGACGTAACGTGTCGAGCACTCGGTGGCATATCGTTTATCTTGTGAGGAAACGCTTTGTGGCACAGATTCCGAAAGTACGACTGGGGTGAAATGTTGGGGTTGCATTTCGAGCAACGGATGCAATATTATGTGCGCTGCTATAAACCGACGACTCGGGATGAGCAAGAAGTGGATTTCGAGAATCCTAGTGCGAATGAAAGACTTCGCTATGCCGTCTTGTAATTTAAGCTGTGCGAGGAAATGGATATTATTTTGAAGGTACCGAGTGATCTTTTAACATCTCTTCCTGTGAAGAATTCTATTTTGAGAGATGGAAGTACAGAAGTATATTGTTCTAGGTAAGTATGTTGATAGCCTTCTTGTCATTTCTGATTATACAAAGCATTTTTTGCACTTTTAATTTTTATGTCTGTGAATGATAGGAGAAATCACTTTCACGTGTGATGCCACTTAACACTTTGGCAAGGTATACGTTTGATTAGCGCACAGTTAGAAGGCACTTATTTTTTTAATACGCTGTCTAAGTTGGTAAACGAAACCGTGCAACGTGTTCAAATTGTATGTTTTTCTCAGTCTATTGCAGACTGATCCTACCTTCTCGTCTCTCGGCAATCAAATTACTTTATGAATCGGTTTGTGGAGTGAACACAGACAATGTGTGGAAAGAAAGGGTGGTGTTGCATGGTCCTCACCTTGTATATTAATGAGATTCTACACCATTGCTCATTATACAACAGTAGTACCCATGTCGTCGTAGAAGCTGGTTTTTTTTTCAAACACCAAGCAACTTATTTCTTGTTCGAAGTTGACGACCAGTCATGATTTTGAATTGCCTTCAGCATAAGGTGGATTTGGCTGCAGTCCTGTCGTACAGTTGTGTTACCATTCTCGGCTCGTGTATATTGATGTGCTCCATTATGCGGGGACAAAACAGGAACCATTTTCTTGGTACATTTATATACATTATACTGTACTAATGCTCCAGCATATTCTTAGTTGTCGGCATACATTATGCGTTGTCACGTTTTTAAAAAGTGTTATTTGAGAGACGTGTAAAATATGCGTGTATTGGTTTCGTGTTATGATACGAAGAGGATACTGTAGTTGTCAGTTTCAGCCAGTTTCGATTAGGTCATGTGAAACGAAGTGAACATTGCTATATGCTGGGATTTTTTTTACCACTCTTTGCACAATTTGAAGATCCATTTAGTGAATCTTCAAGATATTTTTATTATTGTATCACAAGAATGAAGAGAGAGAATTGATAGCATGTTGTTCTGAACAGAGGTTTGTAAATTTATATTTGGTAAGGTGGTGCTTAGCAACATTAATGATTTGATNTGTATTAATTGCCAGAGTGTTCAGGACATAATTGTGTGACCCAAGTTCAAACTTTCTTATAGGAAAGAATGTTAATTTTTTTTTTTTTTTTACTCTTTGTGGTTGTGTGTATGGATGGAGTGTGTTGTGGTTAGTACATCAGTGAGCAGACCTTGTGGAGCTTGTAGAAGAAGATGTAATGTTATATTGAAAACAAAAACTTTTGGTATTAACACACATTATGTTGGTTCATTCGTGTAGGTGCATCAAGAGGATTTGCTTTCGTCGAGTTTAACACACTCCAGGAAGCCACTCGGTGGATGGAGATGAAACAGGTATCCCAACAGGTTCTGCGCCCCAACAGGGGCAGTTTGGGCTCACGTTGACTACTTAACGGTATTCTACACCCTGCCCTTTGTGGCCGTTTTTATCTTGGGTCAGGGTTCGTGCGGACTCTGTTTAAGGGAGGAGGGAAGGCATATTTTGTAACTGCGTGTTTTGTTGTCAGCAAATAGTGATTTCACATTTTTTCTGTAAAGTACATGGTCTAAGATAATTTAAGTCTTTTGAGGGGGTGTTAAATGAAATGTGATAATTGTCAGAATTGTCTGTAGCTGTAACAAAATGCAGTTATTGTGTTATCAAAAGAAGAGCTTTGAAGTTGTTGTAGTGCACTTGGTATTTGATTTTCATGATAAAAGGGGAAAGTTTACTTGCATGTTTTTCAACTGATAATAAATTCTAATATATTACAAACAAGAGTGTAAAAGCCTGAGTGTAAAGACTGAAAAAATAGTTAATGCGGACTTTATTGTCGGGATTTCTTGCCATGCATTATTTCCAAAATAACGGTCTTTGATATCTTCTCAACGCCGTCATGGCATCTTCGACAGTGCAAGCAGGAGGTACTTCCTAGTTCACTGAAACGGGCAGATGGCAAATGAAACGTCTCTTCTTAATTCTGTGGATCCATTAGTCCTTGTGAGCATGGGTTTTTGGAAGGCCACAATATTTATCTTTAATACTCAACTCTGTTTCCAGGGGGTTCTCATGCTCCAGGACCAGTACAGAGCCATCATGCAATACAGCATTCCAAAGGACGGACACGGTGATCGAAGTCTTCTTAAGTATACGCAGGATTGGTATTGCGTGAAGGTATTTACTACATTTGTACGTATGTGTGTTTGACACAAATGTTGCTGTAAGTATTTATATATATGTGTGTGCGCGTGCATTTTTTCCCCAAAATCACAGTGTGGCGCACACAACTTCAAGAGACGCGACAGTTGTTTTAAATGTCAAGCCTCCAGACAGGATTCCGAGCACGGTGGAGAAGGCAGTGAAGAAGTGAGCCCACATCCCACACACAGTACGTATTAGAAAGGCATCGTCGGTCATCTAGTCGATCTGTCTCGTCCTACACCTAAATTTTTTCTCTTTAGCCGTTCTTTTACGAGGCTTGGATGCTCTTTCGACCGAAGATTCCGTCCTGCAAGTGATCCAGACGTTTTCTTCGCTGCCGATTCGCAGCATTCGCCTGGGGCGAGATTCTCTTACGAACGCGTCTCGTGGCGTGTGCTACGTCGAGATGAATAACGTTGTGGATTCGATGTACCTTCATAATGCTCTGTTTATTGACCCACCAGTTATTGATGGAAAGAAAGGTGAGTTCTGATGTTTAAATCAGTGTATTAAGAATGAAAAGAATGCAAAGTGGCGCTATGTTAAAAACAATTGAAAGAAATAATCTAAATCGCGATAAACTTTTCTCTTAAACGTTAATTTGGATGGATACAAGAGTGCTGATGATCAATAGCATGTTCAACAATTGGTTGATGTACTAACAAAGAGATTAAAGCTAAAGTCATAATTCAGTGAACTCAAACATTTATTCCACGTCAGACGTGGATGTTTGTGATTGTCCATCTTCATTAATCACAATAATCATCGTCCATCGTCATTAAATGACCCATCGGTTGTCGATACGACATTAACCGCCGTGTATTATTATCGCCAAACGTTTGTCTAGAAACGAGTCGGACTGCTTACTCGAATGTGGATAAATCCCAGCATGCAAACTGCTAAGCGAAAAAAGAGGCAATATCCTGTGGAATGATATTAAGGTACAGCACTTCCATTATGAAGTTTCCACCAAATAAACGTTTCAGTTAACTGTAATCTTACGTCAGTGGCGGTATTCTCGTGAAGTTTTCGCGAAGCACGTCTCGGTTTACTGTCAGCTCTCGACATATTAAAAAAATAGAAATAAGAATATCGAGATTTTAAGTAGATATACCTGACAATTTTATGGTAAAAATAATTATCAGATTACATCGCACTGTTGATAGATAAATATAAACAAGGCAGTATACTAAAAATAAAGTGTGGAAACATATAGTAAACAGTATTGTTGATTGTTTTCGAATAAAACTTCAAAATGGGATCGGGAATTATGTAATTGAAGCTATTTTAATGAAAGATGTATTCAAAATAAGTTTTGAAAGCTAGTTTACGGTAAAACTCCGATCGGATAGTGGAAAACAAAACTTGGATAAAGGATAAAATACAAAAAGATTAATTAACAAAGAACTTTAAAAAATGGAAGAGATGCTGTGCTGGACAAAAAAAGCAGACCAGTGTTCACTCTATTGTCTGGGGAACTAAAACCTTTTTTAATTTTCAAGTTTAGTTTGATGACTTGTGCTGTATGACTAAAAACAGTCGTGCAGTGATATATGAACANCAAAACAATATATTTTCTTAGCTATGTCACAAGAAACCTACCAGTATATCTTTCCTTAACAGCAACTACTGTTACATCATTATATCCTAAAAGTAATTCCTTTTTCTAAGATACCAACACATTCACTGTAAACGGATTTAAATTGCAATGCAACTACACTCTTGGCCATAGAAAACCTTCGACCGACAATTAATTTTCGCTTATTTGCGACTTATTTCAACGAACCTTGATGCCTCTGAAATAATTTTGTATTTGATTATGGTAAAAATGGATACAGAGTTTATTAACTACAAAAATATCTGCAACTTTATTACGTTGCCCTTTCATTTAAACCAAACGCCCTTTTTCACTGTCCCTTGTTGGTTAATCAAGGTTTCTTCTATTTTTTTATTTTTCAAATACGTGGTAGTGTTTAATGTCATGTCGGCACCTGATGGTTCAAACATATGTACAGTTCTTTGCTGCAAACTTATGAAATGCCTTCAAGTAGATAAAACTGCCCGATTGCTTCAGTCAAGTCTTTTGACCTTGTTCACGTCACAATACTGAACACAAATGCAAAAAAACAGTAGTACCATATATTAAAAAATGGTTTATTTATTTGGGTCATTGAAAAATTGGTCATGCTCTGTTTTGAAAAAGCGATATATTTTATGTAATAACACTTCTTCAGTGTCAAAATAAAACTTATTACCAAGTTGTCACAAACAGAGTTGGAAAAAACTGTTTTTTTAAAGAACAAAAAAAAATGTTTTTGTTTGTTTGAAATATAATATTTTTTTACTCCTGACTTCATTTTTTAAAACCCTCAAAACATGTGTTATACAAGTTTTTTTTTTTTTCAATTGTGTAATACTTATTTACAAGTATAAACTGGCACTTGTGATTCTGGCATGGTAGACAGTAGATTCCATACACATTGTTTTAATTTTTTAGCACTTAGTTATTGTATTTAAAAAAATAAGGTTTTTGCAATGTTTAAAACAAACTAAAAAACATGAGCATGTGTTTTAAACATTTGTTTAAAATATAACAGCCCTGGTCGTCACAGTAGTGATTTGACATAGAACATTTTGTGTTTGGGTATTTTGACAACACTGAAAGAAAAATATATGTCGCAGAGTGTGCAATTGTCCACTTTTAGTATTAAAAAAGTGTTGCCACATTACCAGAAAATGAAATTGTTCTCAGCAAATTACATTTTTCTGCACATGCGAGTGTGCGTTCAGTGTCGCCAGATTGGCAGATTCTTATATAATTGTCATCTTTCAAGGTGAATGAAAACAGAATGATTGCATTTGTATAAAAGTAAGTTTGGAATTAAAAATAAATGTATATCTTTGTTTTTGTAAACAGCTTTAAAGAAAGTCTTTGAAAGATCTGTGTATACTTTGTTTTGGGGAATATATGTGAAAATTATTTTTTGTTTCAGTGTTAGTCTCCTATTGCAAATTACCACAAGTTTCCTCGGCATCTTCTGTTGCTGCAAGTACGGCACTGGCTGCAGCCCAGTGGAGTAATCAGAGTGGAGAGCCAGGACATTACGATGCCGACGACGTCGCCAGACTTGCGGAGTACAGTGCCGCACTGTACGCCACGACACCAGAACAACATTCCACATACCTCTTGTACTACACCCAGTATTACCAAAGTCAACTGAGTGAGGTGTGATGCTTTCCTTTAAGCTTGCCATTTTACTTTTTGTCGCATATTGCATCCGTTCTTTAACTAGAATAATTAATCTGAATACCGAATGCTGTCAAAGTGTTACCTGTTTATAGGCTTTACTGCTTAATAAAGTGTGTACATAGTGGTCAATTTTTTTTAATACAAGCATTTAAGATGAGAGTTAATCAACGTGATTCATTGATTTGGCTCGGTTTTGTGCTTTGAATGTCGTAAAAATGGTGTTTTAGCGTCGAGTTTCTGTTTTTCATACCTTTTTAGAGGATATTGTTCAGCTCTTGTTTGGTTATTTCCATTGCAGCAAGGGACCTTGACGGTAGCGTCGCAGACTCAAGCAGACACTGTAAATGCTGCCGCTGCTTCTGCTTGTCGCCAGGTAGGATTCTTTTGTGTGTTGGATATGTTAGGGTGGCTGGTCTTTTTTTTTTCTGATTGTTACTTTATTCAACTAACAGTGCAGTAGTATTACTCAGGTGAATGAAGTCATGTTAAACCGCTTAAAATATTAAATTGTGTGCATGTGTTCGTCCTTTGACTTGCCAACTTCGTCTCGTTACCGCTCGTTTGATATTCCACCGTCGTCCTGTATATTCGAGGCCGTCTCAGATCTAATCCAACTGTTTAGCTTAGTTAATTATAAAATCTGAAGATTAGCTAAAATATGCAATGGTCCTTTAAGATTAAAACTTCCAACATTGTGAACAGTCCTTGTATCGTTTAGGGAAGATGAGTAAATAATAAGAAATGTCAAAACAAAGGACAAGAGATTTTGTTGACTAACCTACTTTTCCATATTGTTTGGCCCAGTTATTATAACTTTTTCGGCATTTTTAAATCTTCTTCCTTAAAATTGCAAGAACTATGGAAACTTGGTCAGCAGGTCTGTTACACTGCAGCAGTGTGGATATTCAGTGTCTGTGCATATAAGCTTAGTAAATTTAATCTATGATGATGCTAAAATCGAGGCTCATGTTATAATATTGTCTACGATATTTTATAGCCCAGGTACTCAGATTTTGGCCAAACCATGAAATTGGTTTTGTATTTTTACATGACATGGTGTTTTACAGTTAGTTGGAGGTCATGCCCAGCTTTTCTTTCATTTAAATGCAGCAAATGTTTAGTTTATTTCAAATGTCTGGTTTCAGTAAGTAACTTTAATTGTATATTACGTGTGTTAGCGGTGTTACAGTTGTAAAAGTTTTGTACGTGGGCGAACCCAAAGTGCAATATAATCTTACACGTTGGCATAGTTTCCTGTACCTCTCGGTTCGTGTTTTCTTTGATTTTTACTGTCGAGTGGCTCAGAAACTTTCAACGAATGGTCTTTATTCTTTCCAAATATTCAGTTACCAGGTTATTTTATTAGTGATACTCAAAACACTTGTGTTACAAAAAGAAATGGTGACTTTGTTACTAGGGAAAGATTTGCACAAGAATTACAGTTGTGAAATTTCAGCCCAGTCTGTACGGCATCAAAACGACGCATTTCTGGATGACATTTTCACACGTGATTCCTAATGATTAGAAGCATACCCACAAATGGCAAATTGTATTAGTGCACTTTATCTATTCAAAATTGTGTGCTGCAATGAATGATGGTTCTGGCTTATTTAAAATTGAATTACAATTGATTCTGAAGAGTGGTAATGTGATGGATACATAGTCACAACATCTTTGATTTCTGACTGGAACACTTGGGTTTTCTGTGCTGTGGGGTGTCCTAATTTTTCAACATTCCTGCATCTGCATGAGCTCTTTGGGTTGTACTTAAAATTACTGTGAAACATGCATGCAGATACAAATGTGCTCACGTAAACAATTTATAGTCTAATAAATAGAGGCTGTCAGATAATTATAATTTAGGTGAACCCATTATGAGCTACTCTCCTCAACATGTGTATTGAATAGTCATGTCACACTTAAAACTACAATTTTTTTTAAATACTTGTTGAAACTGTTAAATACCAACGTATTATAATCACTTGTGAAATGCTTTGCCTAATTAGGTACAGTAGTACACGTTTCTTGGCAAAAGTGTTCAATCACGCCCAAAATGAAATGTCAGTACTGGTATATTTAAAAAAAAAAGAAATATATCCTGCCAGAATAGGGATTTTTTGTAATAATCTTATGCTAATTGAACAATCTCGACCTTATCGTATCCATATAGAGCCGAATTTTTATAGCAAAAATTTTGCAAGTGTGTAGCATTTATTTTAGAAGATTTAGCATTTTGTAGCAAGAAAATGTTGAATTTTTAGCAGTTTGTAGCATTAATTTAAAACATAAATGTAGTACATATTTCGATGATATTTGTAAAATACCCATTACAATACTGTACAAATTTTAAAGACAGTAATTCTAACCTTAAGTACAATAATTCTAGTTTTATTGCAATAAAAGTATTACTATTGTATATTAAACTATTTTATCAGTATGTATACATTCAACTGGTGCACTGTAAAATACTTAAGAGCAGTCAATGACAACCACTAGTTAATAAAATAAAACAATCGCTCATCAGTTTGCTTATTAAAAAATGTGTTTTAACTTTTAACAGTTTTATCGTTATTATTTCGCTAATGTTGTATATTTTCTCTAGTAATCGCTATTATCGCAGGTATAGGAGATTTTCGCTAAAATTCGCAGAAATTATTTTCACCTTTTTGTCACTCATAACACCTAATTCGTGCAGTTACCAAAATGCAGATATATATTATGTATTTCACGCTTATCGTTAATGCTACAAAAGTTTGGCTCTACATATGGATATAAGGTATTTAATATCTTGCAAAGTTTGATATTTGAATCATTAAGCTATAGACCAAGTAACAGAGTTGGTTTTCCTTTAATTAATGTAAATGCTTTATGCTATTCAGGCAGTTAAGGCATCTTGTTCTTGGAGATGTTTTTCCAGAATTTATACTCTTAAAGCTATTTGTTTTAACTACATAGTAAAACGTGTACGTAGAAGATTTTGAGACTAACGTTTCCGGAGCTGGGTGTACTACGAAGTGTACTTAGCTCTGGGTGTAAAACGTTTTGTGAGAGCATGCATATCATTGGTTGGAGAAATACCCTACTTTGTTGTTTTCTAGAGAAGTCTGGATGGTGGCAGGGTCTTTGACCTGTATGCAGATCGACTGTCTCGAGCGGAGAACTCTCTCTCAGTGGAGTGGAGGACGAGTAGGAGAGTGGTTTTAATGTTGTTTGTCATTTCCGAGTTGCGTGTTAATTAGACGACAACGTAAAAGTGTGAATTTCAGGCGAATGGCCGTCGACATTGCCCGATTTTCAGTTACAGGTTCAACGATTCGCTTATTTGCGTTTGTCCCACGAAACGTACCGACTCGTATACACGTAAAGCAAAATCGGTCTAATTTTCTGTATTCTAGTGTTACAGTAAAATCTCGTTACAACGTACTTCAGTGGACTAGGCATATTTATACTTTATAATGAAAGTACTTTATATACAGCGTGGATGATGCTGAGCAGTGTAACCTGAATGCATCATAACAAGTTGTGATTACGACATACTACTTGGAAGGCCTAAAATATTCAAGATGTTAATGCACTGAACAGTTGCTCTTTTAGTACTGCTATTATAATTGACAGACACTAATTGTATGAAACAAAATCAATTCCATCTGTTAGTTTGGTCGAAGATCCGTATTAGGATTGCTTATTATAATCTTATCACCTATCCAGAGTGAAGTCCAGGGACCACACATGTTCAGAGTATAATGCAATGGACTGTTGATTGAGTGGTGCAGGATATGTAAATAACAATTTCAGATGTATAGCACTCGCTGTCTGGACTTTACCAAACCAGTATGTAGGTTATAAGGTACCAGTCATATGTACTTGAAATACGTTATATCAAACCTTGATTGTCAGTACAGAAATATAGTGACTGACTCGGTCATTTTAGAAATAAACTTGGCAAAATGTAAACATTCCACTCATATAAGGTAGGTACATAATAGTTTGATAAGCAAAAAAATGTACAGACGTTGACTTATATTGGTGTCAGCACTATATCCATGAATGAAAACTCGGAGTTTAAAGCCTAACTGTGTATTCAGTATTCTACTTGTTTAAGTTATAAATGAAAGCTATCAATGATAGCTTGATTGACAGTGGCTTACTCGGGCTTCGATTGACTCCAGTCCCAATAGGACCATTTTAAAGACCGATTAAATAAAAAAACTTACCATTAGTTCGTAATAAATTTTAGCCTATCTCATAACTCCCTGTTGCATAAAATTGAAAAGTGGCGAGTACTTTCAACAGCATTGGCAGCAGTAGACTACATTTTTTTACGACTTCCTCTTGTGCAACTGTCGTTTCAGGGAAAAAGTATCGCTCTAAGAATTCTCCTTCTGAATAAAATTCAATGGGATTGTCGTGATCTCTGATGTACCTCTGTGGGATATAGTGACGATATGTTTGAAATGCATTGTTATCGTCTGAAGTGGCCAACATTTCATATTGTTTACTATTACGTTACCCTAGCACNTTTATTTTAGCTACATTCGTCTAATTTTGTGATGTAAAATCTTGAGATTTAATGGCATTCCGCTTAGTTTGCAAGAGGTCTTCAGCGCTAGAGACTGGTCGGGAACAGTCTCCGTTCTCGGACTTGGATTTTGTGGAGATGGAGAGCTCCTGACGACTGTTCAATGAATCTTGACAGTTGAGTTTTAGTAAGAGAACTCTCTCTCTAACTCCAATTGTGACTGTGCTNGTGTTAAGTGGCACTTAAAAAAATGTTTGCCGAACCTGTGCTGTAGAGTAAAGCTAAGTACTTGAGGTAAATTGCCTACCCAGTTTGTTTTTGTTGTACTTTTGTCATTAACTTCCAAAGTATCAATGCTTATATAGGAAATGTATTGTACAAATAAAAGAATAACTAAATCCCAAGATCCGCCATGCCTTACTCTGGTTTATTAAAGGAAATGATTTTTTTTTTAATTATCATAACTATTTGCTAGTAAAGCTGCCCTTTCTTTCCGTAGGGTGAACCTCAGAAAGTTGTGAAAGATGAGAAAACGTCGCTCGAAAATGGCAAGCTTCCTGTCCCTGGACAAGGTGTTGCAGCTGGAACTGTAGCAACAATATTCTCAGAGTTTGTTAAGTACCGTAAGTAACAAACAGTCTTTTATTAGTGTTCGTTTATAATGGATGATGAATACGTTTATAATGGATGATGAATACGTTTATAATGGATGATGAATACAGAAATGCAGTCCACCCAAGCTGTCGGCATTTGTTTCACACCTTTTGAAGGCACAATGTTTATTTTTTTTCTGGTTCTTGTGTACTTTCACAGATTTACCTTAAGTAGTTCCAAACTTATTACACACTCGGGTACATTAGCTCATCCATTTTGTTTTGCTTGTTTTGAAAATGACATACTGTTTAGGTTAAAACTAGTTTGCTAAGAAAATCTAAATTTTGTGACCACAGACACTCAACGAGGCCAATGTCAGTGTGTTCGAATTTGTGTAGTGTTGCTTCGTCAAGATCACAACAGTGTATTTATAATTAAACTTGTCAAGGTATTTAAAATGGTTTTAGGTTTTGAGAAATATCTGCCTGCATGGAAATGCAATTAGAAGAAAGCCTTGGGATGATGTGTGTAACTGTTGCCAGTATATCGCACGTAACCGCTCCAGATTCAATCTTGGATTTCCCGTGTTTTCAGCCGTACCGGATGTCAGCACGTACCAATACGACGACACGTCTGGATATTACTACGACCCTCTGACGGGTCTGTATTACGACGCGAATTCGCAGTATTATTACAACGCTCACACGCAGCAGTTTTTGTACTGGGACGCTGAAAAACGAACGTACTTGCCGGCCCCGACGACTGACGATGGACAGTCTGGAAGCAAAGAAGAGGGTCGTAAACCCAAGGAGAAAGAGAAACAAGACAAGGTCAAGGTTGCAAAGAAAATTGCAAAAGTAAGTAGAAGATTTATTTTAACTGTTTATTTTTTTAAATGTTTTAACGTTGAACTATAACAAATATTGATATAATATGAACTAGAAATAACTGGGCAATTTAGCAGTATTGTGAGTAGAGATGAAAATAAAGTAACATAGGATTTTACAGTTTTGAGCATTGTGTTTTCAAACCTTTTTGTCTAGTTTCATAGTGTAGATTGTCGTTCACGACATGTTTCCCGTAAGGAATTTATGAACTGCCGACTTGCTTTGGTCTAATGGTCATCATACCAAGCTTTAGATCAACAGGTTGTGGTTTAGTTACCTACAGAGGGTGAACGTTTTACCATATATCGTTTGTGTCAAGCGTCGTAAACATGCCCCTAATGAACCAAGAAACACTTTTACCATAATGTTGGCAGTGGTGATAAAACTTTTTGGTTATGTTTGTAATTTCTCTTGTGAAATCTGTTTTAAACGGTATGACAGCAAACCTGAAATAAGATTGTTGCTACCTTTTGACCTTACTTCCAAGTATATTTAGTGCCGTTCCAGAATTCACACTCCTGAATCTGTAAAATTATAAAAGAAATTATGTGAACATGTTTATCTTACTTAGCACATACAATCTACGTTGAAAAACTTGCACTTGGAGACGTGAAGATTTTGCACTTTACAGAGGCATTAATATGAAGTTGGTGGATATTTTCATAAAAGTATCAGAACGAATGTGCCAGGCTATTAATGAAAATGTAAACTTTAAGTGTGCAATAATTGTATTTTAAAAAAATTTCTCGCATTAGATGGGCAGGCCTAAAAGAATACTCCTTAATTTTTCACAATAATTTACTAATGAAAAGGGACTTTATCTTTTAATTAGCCTGACCAAAAGTGTGAATTATTACATAACAAAAGTCTGAAAATTTATTATTTTAAAATGTAATTATTCTCAGTCTACAACAAAAATGAAAAATATTAGATAAATACAATAAAAATTAATACATGCCTGTACTTTGAGTGAAATTTTAAATTTCACTTTTGCTTAATTATTTTCCCTTTAACAGAAGCAAGAAAAGTNTAGTCTTCTGTAATTTGTGAGCTGTGGCGATGGTTTTGTCTGCTGGATTTCGCATAGATTAATGTCGTTCCTTGTGTCCGTAGTGAACTTGATGGATTAGGCGGGACAGTTGTGTTAGCAGTTCACACACTCACGGTCTGTAAGAGGAAAATGCGAAACGGGAACTGTCTCGTTTGCGAAAAAATGGAAGTCTCTTAAGATGTCGGAGTACGCCGGTAGACGGTAGCACGATTAGTTTATATCCGCTAAAAGACGGGCAGAACGCACACGTTAAAAATAGTATCTGGGTACCATATTCACCCATTTAATTAACTGGATGAAGAAATAATTAGTATGGGTATATGAAGATCAGTGTAAACAAAATAGAACGAAAAGACAAAGTTATTTTGCCCACAATTCAGACTACACAATGAGAGCATTTGAACCATAATTATCAACCTCTGTAGTGATCATAATGGTTTTGTGCCTGAAAAGTAAACAGCATCTGCATTAAATCTGGTCTGTTCTTATAAAGTGGGCCAAAATCTTACGTTAAACATAGTGTAAGAGACGGTTCCGCAGAATAATAGTGTGTTGAGAGTATAGTTCCCATAATAACACTGCCTCATAAACATTGAGTCTGTTCCAATCTCGAACATAATTCAGTATCAGAGATATGTTACGCTCGACCGTTAACTTGTTTCCGACGTGAAAACCTCTTTGAAGAAAGATTCGGCATTTTATTAATAGCCGTTTGCTTCGATGTATTTTCTTGGGCACAAAATAAAATTTACGTGAAAACACTGTGAATGTACAAATTGAACAAGTTAAGAGTAGAGTAACGGATTTTGTCCGTAACCAGTTGCCATTAGTCATATTGGGCCTCGTTGTACAATTCATTTTGTTTAAATAGTCTTAACAATAACAAAACTGCAAAAAAATGACTTGGCAAATGTACCACTGTTGCATACAAATTAACAGATATTACCAGATGTGTAACATACTGACAGTTACAGGTTCCAGTATTCTTTACCAGCTAATATATACTTTTGTAACATTTGTAGAACTGCTTAATTTTACAACAAACAACAATAATTCTTCAATATTTTCATAATCTTACTTAGTTATACAATTTTTAAACATTTATTTTGTTAAAATATCATGGGAAAAAGATAGTTCAACAAATAAGAGATGTGCATGGTGACAATTTCTATACAAATCCACCTCCATCTCTCGCTCTAAAAAAAAAAATGCTTTGCAGAATTTGGTTCTCTTGTCATTGTGGCTTTGTTGTATTAAATGTTTATAGAAGTCGAGAAAAATATTTGTTTGTGAAAACAGTTGTTAGTATATTTGGAAAGCCGTTTTCAGCAACGCAACATATATCCTTTCTTTTTTATTAGGACATGGAACGGTGGGCAAAGATGCTTAACCAGAAAAAGGAAACGGCCAAACAGATCATGGCCAGCGTGGTTGCGATGAACGCTCCAAAAACCATCGGAGCGGCGGACGCAGGATATGCCGTGCTCGAGCGCAAGGAACGGGGTCTGCTCACGGAATCGTTGAGTCCCATCGTGCAGGCCGACTTTCAGCAAGACAATGACGGAGATTCGCCTACTCAAGTAAGTACTCGTACGTGTGTGTTACTCCTTTCGGCAGTATGGAGAAGCGTTCAGGACTCTTTCGGGGTTAGTTTGTTTTTAAGTGATGCATTGTTGTTTGTCAGCACATCTAAAACAAAAACTTATTGCATTTTCAGGAGGGAGTATTAAAGATATAATTTTTACTTTGTTTCTAACTCTTGTAAAGGTTTTTTTGTCATCGTTGCTTCAAAATGAAAGAAAAATCGTGCAGTGGTAGTGCCAACAATCTTTCTTATACTAGTCATTCATTACACAAACTTATCTCTATGAACACAATCCAAATTCTTAAAAATCTAGTAAATTTATTAAATTCAGTCTGTCTTTAACGGCCATTGTTTACTTCTTCATTAGTTGTTTTGGGGTGGTTGTGCCTTGTGTGTAGCTGAGGATTCCGTGGTTGGCATCAAGGCTGTCGCGCATAAAACTGAAGTCGTAGCAAGATTGTGTTTGTTTTGTAATAAGTACTGTACTATGTTGTCTGTATGGTATTTACCATGTTCTCATAGGATTTTGTTGCAACAACATACTACTTGAAGTTTAAAAATGTATATTTTCTATGGTTTTGTGTCCCTGACAATAGTAATTAGAACTCTATGGAAATATATGAGTGCTCAAAAGGTGCCATTGGTGGCAACAAATTCCTGTGATTTTTTCAGTAGGGTTCCGAATCGACTATGAAATTTTTGCTTCAGTGTAGTAGGCAACACTCACAGCATTTTCATTTGTATGGCATTTAAGGAATATTTTTTAATCGTCCGGACACATTTTGATTAGCTATGAGAAAGAACAATTTACACAAGCTTTTCTGGTTGTATTGCCTCTAATGAACAAACGTCCAGTCCACGAATTGCATTTTGGGTGTCGTCTTTGTTTGAATACTAGCATGGGAGTGAAGGGGTAATGCAGCGTGGCAACAGGTGGGAGGGGAAGAGATAGGCAGGGCAGTTGGAAGGGTAGGTGGGGTGTATTTTTTCGTCAGTTGGCATCAGCAAACGGTGCTGGATGGTTGTCTGACATTTTGCATGCGCAGTAGTTTGTATTTTGTGGCAGTATTGTGTTGGTGCGCATTAGTCTGTGTTTTTTGGCAGCAGTGTAGTGTGTTGACGTGAGATGTGGTGAAAAATGAGTGTTCTTCATGGGACGGTTAAACACGAGCTCTTCGGCACTCCCAACTTACTGGGACGTTATGCGCCATTTTAACTGGGAGAGGAAACTAAGGAAGGACGTNGGGACGGTTAAACACGAGCTCTTCGGCACTCCCAACTTACTGGGACGTTATGCGCCATTTTAACTGGGAGAGGAAACTAAGGAAGGACGTATCCAAAAACTATCCTGCAGTCATTGAATTGGCGAATACGACAGCAGAAAAGGTGATGGAGATTTGGATGACAGCGTCCCTGCCGGTTATTAGTCTGCAACAAGTTATTGAGAGGATTAAAAACTACCACAGAAAATCAAAGAAATAATTGAAATCGTCGACACGTCGTAGCTCCACTCGGCAAGAGAAGGAAGACAATTTTATAGAAGAGTTGAAGAGGCAGCTTTTTTATATTTGCAGTTGCAAGTGCCCCAATCCCGTTGAACAATGCAAATGTGCTAAAGATAAGAAAGGCACAAAGGAAGAGTACCCGTTTTTACTGGACCAGTGGACTGAGCGCAAAATGGAAATTGGAAGTGTAGATAGGAAAACTACCCAAAAAGACAAAAGATGCAAGCAAGAAAGAAGAGACTGAGGAAGAGGGAGGAGACCGACTACCCTATTCGCAAACGATTAAGAAGGCAGGGAACATCGAAGGAATTGTCCAGTGAAAATTCATCGACCGATAGTCACGTCAAGCAGCACCGAGTCTGATTTTGAACCGCAACCATCAAACTCTTCAGCATTTGGACCCGAACAATCTCGTATAACTTTAGAAAACTTGGCTTCTGCCGCCTTCGGAACGGGAGCGTCCAGACGAAATGTCGCCTTCCTTGTTACTGCTGCGTTAGAAGATTTTGGGGTCGTTTCTCCGGAAAACCCAGATTCCGTAGTTGATAACAGCAAAATAGCCAGGGAAATGAAAAAGTTCGAGAAANAACTGCAGACTGACTCTGCCTCTAAAGAAACGGCAATCAGGGGGCTCTATTTCGACGGGCGCACATTAGTAAGGACAAGAAAAGGAAAAAGTTACTATCTTAATGAACAGAACGAGGAAAATATTTGTTTGATAAAAGAGCCTGGGACAGAGCACCATTGGCCACGTGTTGCCAAAATCGGGTCACGCCCAAGATATTGCCAAGAGTATTCTCGTTCATATCAAAAAGGAAATTTGACGTATCCCACCTAGTAGTATTAGGCTGCGATGGCACTGCAGTAAACACCGGAAGGAAAAATAGAGTCATGTGGTTGATCAAAGTGTCCATCAATGCTCCACTCCACCATGCAGTGTGCATGTTACACTTAAAATGAACTGCCTCTTCGGCATCTAATGCGACTTTTAGATGGACCAACTAAAGACGAAAACAAACTCCGGACTCATTGGACAGTCAATTTAAATTATAAAGATATCCCCGTGTGCAGTGAATTTGAACCAATTCCATTTGACTGGGTGGACGGTATGGAACATTTTACGGACTTGAGTTCAGATCAACAACATCTGTTGGATATTTGCATTGCAATTTCTAGTTGTTGGCGCTCGCTTAGCCTTTTGCGAAAAAAGCCAGGACCAGTGGTTCAATTGCGGTGGCTCACGACAGCTTCCAGAATTATTTAGTTTTATTTGTGCACTCAAGAACCATCTCAGGAGTTGTTGCTGTTGGCAGAGTACATTATAAAAGTATATGCACCTATCCGGTTTTCAATTAAATCGTCCCCTTACATATATGATAAACCAAGACACCTCTGGAAACTGATTAAGAGACTAAAAAAGGGCGTATGTTCGTTTAGAAGCGGTCAATGCATCAAGAAATGCTTGTGTAAATTGTCCGTTTTCAAACCGAATCAAAATATGTCCGAATGATTAAATAATATTCATTAAAATGGCATTTTCCCGAAGCAAAATTTAGAGGTCTATTCGGAACCTCAGAACCCTACTGAAAAAATCACTGGAGTCTGTGCCACCAATGGCACCTTTTGAGCACCCAGGAGTTCAAGATTTGCAAAAGTTTTTTTTATACACCCTAATATACAGGGTGTTTCACAAAAATCTTGCCACTGGTTGAACATATTTTTATAAGTTAAACATCAAAGCCCAAAAAAAATAATGTCTTAAATGATTGAAAAGCCATTAAATTCAAAGATTAAAAAAAAAATGTTTGGACTTAGAAAAGTTTTTGGATTGGAAGAATTTTGTAAGATAATTTTTTTTAAGTCCTACATTTTTTCTAAGTCCAACTTTTTTAAAAAATCTTTGCGTTTAATAGCTTTTCAAGTCATTTGAGGCCATATTATTTTTTTGTCCTTTGATTAAAAACTTGTAAAAACAATTGTTCAGCCTGGTGCAAGATTTTTGTGAAACACCCTGTATTTGGGAGTTTGTGGCTAACGAGTTTTCGTGAACATATCAGCTCAAGCAGTAACTTACTTCAAAAATGAAAACACTGCACAAACCTTGTACAGAAATTGGATTTACTGAGTTTCCATTCTTTGTACCTTTAATTGTTCTGCATGATAGAATGGTCACCACTGGTGAGGTATAGCACCTCAGTTAACAGAAATGGTGTGCATTACTAAAAAGTACTGTCTCTAAGAGAATGCTTTCTCACAAAAGAAGTTTCCTGGTTGATCAGATATGCATGTGTGTGTTCAGTTACATTAGAGGCATGGAACTAACAAAAATGTGGAAGTAATTGTCGTGAATACCTGACTGATTTAGTTCGTACACTTAATTTTAATTGTATACATTTATGGTTGGTAATCGGTCGTTTGTCTGCTTTTTCCAGTCTCTCCAGTTGGCGCAAGCGAAGTCCAGCCTTGTCGCAGCTTACGGGGGAGGCAGCGACAGTGACGACGAGCATGAGGACGTGGAAGATCGCAAAACGGATTGGTCTAAATTGGCGTGCCTCCTCTGCAAGCGACAGTTCCCGACCAAAGAAGCACTCATAAGGTTATTTTTTTTAATTTTATTAAACATGTGACTTGCTTGTTCTGTAGGTGGAAAGGTCAGATTTTACTTTTAACAGATTAAAACGTAGTTTTATTCAGGCTGACCATTTTTGTATTATTAATATATATTATTTAAGATTTGCTTACATGATCACTGTTGAAGTTCAAAGTGAAATTAAGATTTGAATGTTGAATTCTTTGTTTAGTGTCTTTTTGTTGTGCTCCAAAGCTCTGTATAGCAGCTAAAGGCAACAGGCAAAGTAAAAGAGAGGGATGCCCTTATTTGAACTAAATTTTTTTAGTAGGCCACTTTTGAGAAGTGCATGTCGTTGAAGGGAACGAATTGTACTTCCTGATTCTGGGTAAGAAAGAGGTATTTCTTTAGGCCTTAGAAAAATAATTGGTAAGGCCTTTGAAATTTTCAAGGAAGTTACAGTTCTAATCTCCTTTCTCGAAATGTTGAATGTAATCATTGAACTGTTTCACATACATGATGGATGATATTAATTAGTGTGAGAAAGTTTTGCAGATTGTGAAGTTGTTGTTGTGTGTGTGTGTGTGTATGTATGATATATCTATCTATATATATATCTTAGATTAATGTGATCCTGGCTTGTTTTTTATTGCTGAGACATTAAGGTTATAGATTTTAATTACATCCGCATAATCAGATGCTAGTTTCACCAACCTTGAACAAGGAGACGTTGTTGACATCTGTTAAAAAAACATACTTTGTGGTCTAGTTTTTGAGAGTTGATCGAGATATGTTAATGGCAAATCACGATGACTGGGTGATTGTAAGAGAAAGTTGCCAGGATTCATTAGACCCAGAGCTTCCGTGAAAATTATTTTAGTTATAATGAATGACTTTGGACAGAAATAAGAGACTGTACGTGCAAATATTTTTTTTTTTTTTTGGGTTCAATTAGGTCAGGTAATGTGATTACAAAGCCCTATCAATAAAACTTAAATCACCACTTCATCATGGCTTGTGCGCATGCACAGAACTTGTCATTGCTCTGGATTTAACGGGAGGTAAAGTTATTGTGAAACCTAAGGTGTTACAGGAAATAATTTGTGTTCAATATGCTTCTTAAAATTTTTTTTTTCTATGGTTCAGCACTCCACTATAGCCCGGTGGTTCCTTGCGAATCCTGGATAAGTGGTCCTGAATTGTACAGGATTTTTTTTTCTTACTATGTGGAGACCGTACACTTATAAGATTTTGTTTGGCCACTGGTTAAAGCATCAGTTAAATCTCAATCATTGGTTTTGGAAATCCGATTTGATCTTTAGAGATAAGAGCCACATATTGAGGTCTAAAGGTAACTGTATACTGGCACGTTTTAAACGGCTCCAAACTAGCTGAAGAAACGCCGACGACTTTCTGTTATTCGAGAAGGAAAGTTTAGGTGTGGACTCGAGTGACGTAACCCGGCTATTGCAACGTGCAACCGATTTCACGGTCGTCAAATAATGTGCATAAGACCCGGTTAGTTTGAAAGAAATACAGATGTGGAATATGTAATGACTGTAGGCATACTGGGAGGTAAACAACTAATGTTGTTACAATGATTGTAGAATATTTTATTGTTGTTGTACAAGTAGCATTCACATATTACAAGTTCACAGCTTTGTCTCTCTGTATATTTAATTTTAACTTTGTTTAAAATAAGCATTTATAGTAAAGAGGTTCCAATACAGCCCTAAAGGTGTCGCTGTAAGGATTCATTTGAATCTATACCTTTGTTTGGCAAGGTGCATCTAAAAGTAAAGTGGAAGGATGTAATGAATGGCAAGGTTTGCTAATGCAATGCAAGACCTGTAATGCCAATCAGATATTGCAGACATTAATGTGCAAGCATGCCGTCACCGGCCGCAAGACTTTTGTATATATTAAAAACGGCGTTTGCTTCAAACCTTCAGCTGCACTAAATTGGTCTTCCTATTTTTAATATAAAAGGGTTGTTTTAAGTTATTTCAGAGGCTGAGTTACATGTGCTATGTTTTAAAATGGTGTTTTCATTGATGATAGCTTGGAACGTATTGGTCTGCATAATGTTGAATTAACTGTATGCCTGATGATTTGGGAAGGACTAGCACAGGGAGAATGGTAATAAATCTTTCGTGTGTACAATGCCCTGTGAACAGATGATCCAACACACTATTGGAAAGCCCTTTCTTAGGATATCACAAACTGTTTAAACAGAAAATTCAGACAAAATGTTTAAGTCGAAGCAGTTATTAAAATGAGATGTAATATGTGTTGCATCCCTGTTGTGATGCTGTTGTAAAGAAGCCTGTTGTTAGTTTGGCTTAATGTTGGCAAATGTGTGTTTTTTTTACTGAATATTTAAACAGTATCATGAGCCTACTGGTGTTGTAACACCAAAAAGATGAGTGGCTGATCCTAAATTATCTTGTGATTATTCATCAAGAATAAGGTAAGATCTGTTTCTAGACTTTTTGTACGCATTTCTAAAGTTCAAATCGTTCTGTTTTGGTATGATATAAAATAAAGCTATGGTCATTGCCTTCAGAATCTTTTGTACTTTTGGACCCATGTGTATCTATTTGACTAAGTATTGTCTGACATCCAATTACACTATCAGTGAAGTGCTTTTGTAGTGTGTGAAAAAGACGTGCCTGTACCGTTCCAGTGAGACGAGTTGTATATTGGCCAGCTGAATTGGACTTTCCATAAGATAGAATTATCACAAAGTTCTACAAGTTAGAGCTAGTCAGTTACAGGGGTAAGAATCGAAATGCTAAAAGAGTCGTTCTTTTTTTTTTCTAGGCATCAGCAGCTGTCCGATCTCCACAAGCAGAATCTTGCGAACTACTATCAGATTCGAGGCATCGAACCGGACGATTCTGAAAGGGAAGCCAAATACAGAGATCGCGCTCGAGAACGTCGCTTGAAATACGGAGAACCGGACCCTCCGCATCCGAATCGTCTCAAGGTAATCAGGAACGCTGTTGTTGTTGTGTGTGTATGGGTGTGTGTGTGTTTTTTTTTATTATTATTATTATTATTATTATTACTACTACTACAGTGTTGGTTAAAAAGACCTGATAAGACAAATAAAGTTTACAGATAGTATGTGCTTGCCAACAGCTTTATTTAATGAAGTATTATACTTTTTGGGAGTACTTTACTTCATAGTCTTTTTGCTTATTATTTTGGCTTTACGCCTTCTGTAATTTTAAGTAGTGCTATTTTACCACCAACTCTATAGTTGTGGGTTGTAGGTAGTAAGTGGTTGTCAGGTGTAACTGACTGGTTAGTGATGCATTGCTTGGTTTCCTTTATAAGTTTCGCTGTCCGAGTATCTTGGGGCCGGCTGCACCATTGAATATCAAAAATGATCTTGGTTCAAAGTCGTAGTTAAACCTAGTTCTCAGAAAGAAGTGTTGCACCATTTCAAATAAAGACTTGAACTTGGTTCAGATCATGGATAAAACTGATCCACCAAATTTGGAGGTTCACAGTTGTGATCCAAGTTCAGTCTATTGTATTTTGGTGGGAAAAGTAACTGCATTGTTCAGTGTAAAGTTCATTAATAACAAATATATGTTTGAAGATTATTCAGATTCTTCAGAAGATGATTTGGTGGAAGATTTGGCAATATTACATGGCTAAAAAGTCGTTGTTAAAAAGTGTATACATAGGCCTACCTTATCGTCTGCTCCATTTTGCCGGGCTGTCTTCTTCATATTGTCATGGCATAGCCTCAGGCTATTCCACGTCCGGTTGGAAGCATTACACATAGGGGTGTGCGAGGTTCGACAATGTCAAGCCGAGCCGAGCCGAACATAATGTAGTTCGGCTCGCCTCGAACTCGAACAATAGGGTTCGATTTTTCGAAGGCTCGAGCCGTTTTCGGACGAAAATACAAAAGGCCCGACTTTTATTCGAACAATAGTGCGAGTTTCAAGGCGTNTTCTACAGTTCGGCTCGGCTCGAGCTCGACCTCTTTTTTCTATAGTTCGGCTTGGCTCGAGCTCGACTTCAAAATCCTGAGCTCGCACACCCCTAATTACACACAATAAATTCTTCTGCTAGTTTTTTCCACGCCCTTTCTTTATCTTTCGATGTGGTAGCTACAGTCTTTTTTTTTTTTCAATTGTTGTAATGTTATTTTGCACTGATTGTAGTACCATTGTTTTCTCCTTAGTACTAAGTTGGCTGACCGTTTTCCCATTGTAACACAGTCCACACTCACACTGACATTCATCAAAAAGTAAACAAATAGCCATGTTGGATTCTCAGCTAACGAGGACAACGTTCATCTCAAAGAGATCCAAGTTCAGCGCTGTTGCCAAATCAGATTTCTTTTGATCTTTCTTTGAACTCGGTTCTGTTGAACTTGGCCATCAAATGAATGGTGCAACGAAAGAACTTTTGATCCTCAGTCAAAAGTAAGTTCACATAAAACCAAGTTCAAGTGAACCAAGATCATAATTGGTATTGGAGCAACCGGCCATTACTTGTTTTCATTAGTAGAGAGTGGTTTTCTGAACTATAGAGCTCTGTCTTCATTGTATCTGTAAAAAAAATGCAGGATGTGTGACTAAATATATAGTTTATAGATTTTATGAAGTAGACCAGTTTTTACCCATTGTGTACGCTGTTCGAAACTAAATGGTCAAGAGTGATATTTTGTATGGCTGTTCCACACTTGCAGTACGTCCTCTCACAACTTGGGATACTGTCCATGTCTTGTCTAATGTTACAAATTTAGAAGGTTGTGAAAGGGAGAAATTAAAATGTCCTCATTTCTAACTATAGACATTGGAAACGGCTAATGGGATAGGGAAAGGGAACATGACAAAACACCTCAAACATTTGGCAACGACATTGGAAGCTGTGAGCATGTGTGTCTGTATCGTAAGAGATTTTACTTATTAAAACTTACTGTGCAGAAATAATTGTATGGTTCTTTCTTTTGGGATAGGAAATATTTCCTTGATTCCTTGGCTGAAAGCTGAGATATTTGGTCTATTAAAAAAATTCCTTCTCAAGAACGATTGGCAATAGAAACCAGAGCATGCACCTCAATTCATTGTCTGTGCATTCTTCATTCAATACAATGTTGATATTGTGATTCATCTAATAAGGTGCTGTTTCTTTATCCAAATCACTACACAGTTCCTTAAATGTAAACAGAAAATAATGTCATGTGTTTCCAAAGTCCTCCTTCAAATTATTCTATGCTGCCTATAGTCTTTCATCTTAGTATACTTCTAACCCTGGATTCTATCAAGGAATTCTAGCAATTGCACTAAAGTATTGTGCTCCAGAACTTACGTGATCTCCTTACAGTCTCGTAAAAGTTGGGCATCTTTTCTAACTGCCGGAAGCTTCTTCGTGTACAGTATGTTCTTAACGAAAGTTGTAGAGATCGGGCTCCAAACCGACAGGTAGGCTTAACGGTAGAGTGCTCGCCTCCTGATCGCAAGATCCCGGGCTCAAATTCCAGGGCCGACTCCTAGCCCCGAGTATAAAGGGTTATCCTACGAGTCTGCCTGTGAAGCACTCCTCGCTACATTAATGTACGACCGTAGGCGTCTTTGGGAGGAGCGTTGAAAGTGGGGTCCCGCCGATAAGTGTTCGTTGTAAAAGAACCCGCCACGAGCTGTGTCGAGCAAGTGGCAAAATTCAATCGTCCCGAAGTGTCTTTACGACACGGATGAGGTCTCTGTTAGACGTTGCAGTCGGAACTGGTAAATTGCCACCCAAAAGCTCGTAGCTTTGTTCTGTCAGAGGTCATGGAAAAATGCAAATTAATCACTGAGAATCAGTTTGGTTTCCTTCATGGTGTAATCTTGCATTTCTCATGCGTGGAGCCAAACGGTTGAAAAGTTTGTAGAGTATNGAGATATAGCTTTAGGCATCTCTAAAGCTTTTGATAGAGTTTGGCATCAGGGTCTCTTAAACATACTGCCTTCCTGTGCAGTATCACTTCAGCTATACCACTGGATTTCAAGTTTTCTCACTAAGAAGTCTGTTTGAGTAGTGTTTAATGATGCTTTGATAGCCATCTCCTCAATAAATGCTGATGTTCCTCAGGGTTCAGTTCTCTCTCCAACTCTATATCGCCTTCACTATGCTAGGACAAAAAAGCAAAACATTCTTGGAAAGTGAACCCCCCTCCCTCTGGATACTCAACTGAATTGCTACCTTTTTTTAAAAAGTTTTTTCACTTAGTCGTCTCTGCTCTTACCACGTAAATTTAGTGCAACCGTATTTTAATGAGTGCTGTTGTGGGCTATGTCTTTTTAAGTTTTTGTTCCTTATCACATTGTGTGAATTAGCAAGTGCAGCTAAGCACCTCATTCACTATAATTGTAAAATTGTTACATCTGTCTGATATTGCGTGTATTGTGCAATTTAAGTACGTTGTTGTTAGACCCAGGAGCCGACAAATTTTTCCCATTCACAGTTATACGGATTCAAGTGAGCATGGCTATATTTGATGATGGTCGGTTCAGACATAATTACGTTGATATAAGTTGAATAAAACCAGTTAGCAAAACAAAATATAAAATTCCTAAATCAAATTTAAAAAAAAAATCATCAGTGGATCATTTTTGTAATATGTCTGTAAAAAGTAGTTATTTCTGGAGTGAGGATGTGTGGCATGTCGAATTTTCTCTGCATGGTGTAAGGCTTTATTCTATGTAGAGTATGCAGAACATGCGCTTATAAACATGTAGTTTTACGCTTATGTTAATTCTGTGGTTGTACAGGGTGTTTGCATATTAAAGAATTCAATTATTGTCCACAGGAAAAGTATTTAAAGGCACGAGAAGAAGCAGTGGCCACTTCCTACGAGGAGCCCACCCGAGCCGGCATCGGCTCCGACAACATCGGCAATAAACTTTTGCAAAAGATGGGTTGGCAAGAAGGCATGGGTTTGGGCAAGTCGAATCAAGGGCGAACGACCATCATAGAGGTTGGTAATCGTGTAAGGCATCCTTTGCCACTGTCATTTTAATTTAGTCTCTTTACCTCATCGCATTCTTTTCCTTCGATTCGCAGGCGGAGAGGCGCGCGGCTACGGCGGGTCTTGGAGTGAAAGGCGGCTCCTACGCTGCTGCGCCTGGCGAAACGTACAAAGACTGCGTCAAGAAAATCATGTATGCACGATATCACGAATTGAGCGATCCAAACCAGTGAAAAGTGATCGCTCGAGTGCGTGGTTTGTGAGCGATGAGGAATGTTTTGTGCTTGTGTCGATCGATTATTTTGAGCAACTATCGACCGCTAGTGTTTTATGTTTGGTATATGATCACTTTCACGTATCGCAAACTTGTTGTCGTGTTTATGAGGGTGAGTGTTGTTGATGAGTGAACAAAAAAAAATGTACTTAAGAATTACTTGCTTTCATTAATGAGCAACTTTTAGTTCTACTTTAAGGTAATTGTATTCAGATCTGAAACAATGTAAAACGGAGTACGTCTGTAAGATCATATAGATTTGATTATGATGATTTGTACACCTGATGTGACATTTAAGGA
>KZ871145.1:22294-39474 GCA_003456935.1 Machilis hrabei | reverse complement strand
CTCGAATCCCGCATAACGCATGGATGTTTGTGCTGTCTTAGTTGTTAAGTTCACCTTCATTAATCACAATAAACATTGTTTCATCGTCCCTAATGCCCCATTGTGTGTCGACGGGACGTAAAACACCATAGCATCATTATTTTGGTGACATTTTTCAGAATTGCAGAACAATGTTCCTGTGCCCATCTTTTTGCAGGAAGTACACAAAACCATGTCCTTTATTATAGATTCCTGAAATAGAAACTAAGCCAATTTTGAACTACTCGTTCCTGGTGCGATTTAGAAAACAACATGTTACTTTACTTTTTTTTTCCAAACCTAACGTACTAGTTCAGTGTTTTCGTTAACAATATTTTCATCAATAAATTAACAAAATGAGTGTTTAATATATATGTATAATAATGCCATATTTTCTACCTTCATGATTATTATACTTTTTAAAAAAATGAAGAAATGTATATCTACGTTTGCAGTTTTCTTATTTTCAATTGTACACCGATACTAGCTGATTGGCAAAGAATAACACTGGCATAGTTTGGGTAAACTGCTTAGTCCAGAATACGATCACTAGATTGCTTACTAAGACAGTCTTTCATTTAAAACCGGCAGTGGTGCCACCAGTGGTGTGATACAAGTAACCTATCCTAAGTACCTTTTCTTTAAATTGTTTTTCAGTTCCCTTGTTCTTGCTTGATCTTCATTGAAGTTCTTTAGTCTGATTTACTTAGAGCTCTGCGAAGCTCGTACTGCGCGTATGATGTAATGTGAACACTAGAGCCCTCTGCCGTATATATCAGCAACGTGAGAGTCTTTCATGATTTCGGCATCTTGAAAAACTGGGCTTGTTAACTTTTCCTGATCAACCTTAGTGATTCTTAGTTTGAAGTTGGCTATCCGCCGTCACCATGGCATAGCGTTTGCGAAATACACAGTTTAATAAATAATTCAGAATAATTACAAAATGTTTAACCAAATTCATTTAAGAGTCCAAAGTCGTATTTCCATGATATTACATATAGATAGGGTTGTAAAAAAACTTTTTTTTAAATGTTTTTCCCACCAAAAAAACGTTTTTTTTTTCAAATTTCATGTTTTTTTCTTACTTCGTGGGCTTTTTTCATATGGCTAAGAAATTAAGGTGGATTTTGAAAATTAAAAAAATATGCTGCTATTACTGAATAGCTGCACCATCAGATGGCACTGATCTGCAAGGCTCAGGGCATTCCTGTACGGCTGCAAGAAATTAAATACTGAACACATTTTTGTTGTTACCTATTTTGTTATTTCCTGAAGATATCATTAAATGTTTTAATTTTGTAAAACTACATTTATAATTGATATTTATTATGAAATATTGGTTACTTGCTCCCTACTGTTACAAGAAAAATTTATGGATGAAAATATAAACAAAAGTATATTTAAAAAAATATTATTATAGTACTTTTAAAATTAGGTAATACTCTGAATTATGACATTTGAATGTGTTGTTTCAATTTTTAACATTTAGATAAAAAAAGTTTTCTTTGTCGTTGAAAAAATATCTGCAACAGCTTGGTGGAAAGGACTATAACAGCAAGTCTTCCAAGCTGGGTTGAACTGCAAAGTGCTGCGACTTCCAGCTACAAGTGCCTCCTGTGAGAGCTCTTTCAGTACCTACCCTAATATTCTAAAAAAAAAGAGGAACAGACTGACTTAGTCACGAGCAGGGAAAATTGTGTACATTAAACACAACCTTAAATTGCAGGACCGCCTCCAAAGCCTGTTACACTTACAGCCCAGCAATCTCTTTCTCAACAGAGCCCAAGCCATGATCAGATTGGTGTGTCAAGAAATACAAAATATCGGAAGGGGGCCGAGTAGGGATGAAAGTGAAACCGAAGAAAGTGACTCGGATGACACCAACACTGTCATATCTCTTCGAGATTCCAGCAGCAGCTTGAATATTTTTGAATTTGACTCTGACTTAGAAGAAGAACAACAAGAAGATTTATAAATGTAGGCCTAAACTGAGTCGTTAATCATTAGTATCAATATATTACTAATAACAATCTTTAGTTTTGGATTTTATTTGGCTAATATTTCCGCTATGCCATAGAATAAATAGGATTAACTTAAATATATAGAACTAGTCTGGCTATTACTCGCCGTTGTTACTGGAAATTTTCCAACGTTTCGCCTCATGTTCATGTGGCTTCTTCAGGGACGAACAGCTAAAGACTCATCAGTCTTTAATTGTTCGTCCTTGAAGAAGCCACATGAACATGAAGCGAAACGTTGGAAGATTTCCAGTAACAACGGCGAGTTCTATATATTTGAAGAAGAATCGCCTAGTCTCCCATTCTATACAGGATTAACTTAGTATTGTAATCTCAATTATGGCTATTGATTATGGAAGGAAATATATTTTTAGCAGCAAGGATATTTAATTTATAGACATATGTGATTTGTTCATTACATTAAGTGACTTTCTAACTACATTGTTGGTGTAAAAGTATAGGCCTACAGCTGTTTATTTGCCAACATTTAATACAAANGTCAGTTTGAAATGTTTTTAAAAGTCATAAAATGTAAACGTATCCTTTCAAAGAAATAACGTATTGAAAAACCAAAGTGTCTAGTCCAGTCTCTACCCTGTAATTTGTTTAACAATAATCTTTCTAGCTTTGCAGGAATGCGATGATATTGCCATCAGCTGGTACAATCACACACTAATACTAGTACATTTTCAAATGGTTAAAAACATTTTCACTTTTTCAATAAATGAAAAAAAAAAATGTGAAATAAACGAGGCCTTGTTTTTTTTTTTCTAAAAAAAAGTGTTTTTTTTTATAAAAAACGAAACCGTTTTTTCTTCTGTCATATCACTACATATAGACGTAGAAATGAAAGTGTGTAGCAGCCACGCAAGGTATTAAAATAAACAAAAGATTCTTGAAGAAAAACCTAGGGCACTATTATCTACGATTTACTGGAGTTTGTTGTTCCACGCATTTTCATTTTTAAACAGTTCGAAGGGTGATCGTGATCTTTTCACCCTTTCTCCAATAATTACCGTGGCATTTTAATATATAGGATGTAATAAAAGTATCAAATAGCCTACACTCTTCTTTGTTCATTTTTTGAATTGAACATTTGCAGTGACATTTGTGCCTCGGACGTAACCTTTTTGTAAAAAGTTACTCGATAATTTGGTAACACTTCGACCCAGAATATTTTGTAGCTAAACATTTATTTTAAGGTAGGCAGTTCTTTTGTTTTTCAGAATGAAGTATAAGAATATTATAGTAAATTATAGAGGTTCAAAGTCCAGATTTCACAATAAAAACGCACTGTAGGAAAAATGACACTTGATATGTTTGACTCAGAAACGAACAGTTTAAGCATACGAAGAGTTGATGCGCCATTTTTGTTGCATCGTGTACATATATAAAACATAGTATGGCAAATGTCAATGTCTTGTTTTATGACACTTTGTTATAGAACATGACGGCCAATTGAACTGACTATCTTCTCTAGTGCTTACACGTTAGACTAGCGTTTACGTATATATGGTGGCCTAAAATACTCACCTAACTTTAGCAGGGAAAATAATAAGAAAATGTGCAGTGATACTTCTGCTTTGGGCGTTTATTTTTCTCGCGAAGTGACCTAACATTTTAATGTTTCAACCAGATTTTTTTCTTTAAGAACTGTAATGTACACCAATTTGAATAAAAAAAATTGTCGTATATAAACTAATTTTACATGAAATATTAGAAACCAGTGAAATATTGTAGTTTACTGAACAAACAGTTTAACCGTAGAAGCTATAGGTTTCGGTGATTATGTATTACCTTCTTCTCTACATAATCAAAGAGGAAGATAACCGAAACATTAACTTCTAACGTTAAACTGTGTGCCCAGTAAACCACGAGTTTTTTAATGTATATAATGTTTCTGAACACGAAAATTTACCGATACCAATGTATATTAGAAATATTCGGGAAACGAACCCCCAGAAAGTAACATAACACAGGAAGCCAGAATGTAGCAGACGCAGTTTTATATTATTGTATCTTATTAAATGTACATCTTGATTGGCGGGCGACTTTCATTGGACATGCTGTTTATATAAACATTAGTAGGCCCTACTGAGAGCTTTTGGGGGAAAGGATTATTTTTCGAATCGTTTACTTGCGTTCTCCAAGTGTACTTCATAAACAAAAGTGCTTTCATAAAAATGCGAATCAAAGACAACTGAGCTCTTAAAAGTGTTGTGTATCTGGATGGAATATGCACTCCACTATTAAAATTAAATTTTCGCAATAGGTGTGTCGACTGCAAAGATCGTTATTGTGACAGCTCCAGTGAACATTATGTTAACCCCGTGTAACGCGTCCAATAGTTTTCAGCACAGACTAACATTTGTGATAAAAGTAAATGAAGTTTACTCGGTAGAATTGCAAGTAGACATTGTGTTGAAGGGATGGCAAACTTGAAGATATCTTCTGCCTTAGACGTTTTTTCTCTCATTTTTTTTATAGTATCTATTATTACCGACTCTGTTCTGCTCTTGAAAGAAAGGTAACACCACACAATAGGTTAACATCAGCTCCATGACGAAATTGAACTTCCATTTTGAGGTTAGGAAAATGGCTCTTATAACTACACCTTTACTATTCAGTACATTTCTTTATTTTTGGCGGTGTAATATTGGCATATGTGGACCGCAATACGAGATGTTGTGCCGTAGATCCATATATTTGTCATGTGGTGGTTCCCTGTAGCCAGTTTTATGATTTTCTCGCGTCTTTTTGAAGGAAGGTGGTTTATATCCGTTATATTATGACTTATAGAGTAAAAGCCACTTGTACGCATCGTATACGAGTATATAAGTCCAGGTCAGTGTCAGGAGAACGAATTTAGTGGCTGGTTAATCGGCAGAGATGAGTAGGGAAAACGGGGGTCCACTGTCGTCTGTTTCCCCATATTTCATGAAGAAGCCCCTGTGACATAGCGGTCAGCCACACTCCATCATCCGGCCTAATATCACTGTATCAATACGGAGCAGCCACAATAACAGGGGGTGCCCATCCATCAGACGAGGATTTTAATAATACGAACGCACGCACACTCTTACTTTGCGCCAGTAACAGTAATATCAAGCCTGCCACCGACCGCGCCAATATTTGCCGCACATAAATTTACCGAATATTACAAGAATGAGCGTAATGCCACGAAAGATGGCCTCTCCCATAAATATATGGCAGTGATAACATTTGTAAAGGGGGCGGGGAGACAAGGGGCCGGTGAAGGCCCTTTATTCCCGGAACAAGAAAGGATATTGCGGGCGCCGTGGAATTTATCATTGGAATTCCAGTGGTCTACGGATTTGAAACCACAGTGTTGCTGGAAAAAGGAGGGTGCGGAGGAGAAGGGAGCTTACTGCCGACGAGGTTATAACTCCGGGTTCTAATAACGCTGTCGGCCTCCTGTCTTTTAAACGGAGGGAAGGGAGTGGCTGCTACTGCTTCTATTGTGGCATCGTCGTTCTCGGCGACAACAATGCAATGAGATCAACAAGATAAGGCGAGGTCTAATTGTTGCCGATGTTGCATGTAGGCTACGTGAGGGTGGATGGGTGACTGAGTTGGTTGTCGAATGGTTAGTACAAGGTCTTGCGCAGATGAGTGTAATTATTTTGGGGAATCAGCGTAGTAATAAAACGTAATTGAAATTAACAAAAATATGAATGCGCGCACGGAGGTGTTGGAAAAATTCCTCTTTATATTTATAAATTAATTCCAGGAAATTGTGAAAACCATAGATATTTTCAATTGAAATCGTGGTTTCAGAGCCAGCAAATTAAATTACAAAATTAATAACATCCACATTTCTGTTGTTTACATGAAACTTGTGAAAATGTTTACTGCCGCAGTTAAATCTGTTAGTAGTTTACTGTTTTGAATTTGAGCTAAGTTTACAATAAAATTTTGGATATCATTATTTTTGTGTGTAGCTTACATTTTATAATTATTTATTATGTAAATAGAGAAATAAGTAAACCTTATGTGGTAAGCGTTGACGTCTTTGACTGTATAAAAGCGTAAACTATCCGACCGAATTTGACTTTATTAGGTTGACGTTCACTACAAAATGTGACGACACTATACCTTTTCGACTATGTGGACCAAATTTGTCGACCACCTTAATAAGGTGAGAGCCTATGGGCAAATTTGAAATAGTGTGACCCCCTTGATTGATTTTAATCATCCTCGTGTGAATGACCCGAATTACAAAGCACATAAAAATAGATTTCGAACGTTTATCAGTGCTCTAGCTTTTGGTTGAATTTGCAATAGCACCAAAATCTTTGACCCTCCCTTCCGCATGGACCGATTTTTATCAAACGTCATGTGAATGAGTCCTTTCCCAAAACCTGTTAAAAATACAAGTTTCTAACATGCTAACCGTTTTGTTTTACTTTTTTGTAAAATTATCGATTTTAAGAAATCTCAGTAGAGCCAGAAGCCAAACGTCGTTTCACAAGGTATATTAAAAACTTGATGTTTTGCCTGTACGAGCCAGAGGAGCTTTGCCATTTTAATATTTGCAAATACCAATACCTGCATAGTAAATGCCAAATTTTGTTTCGCTATTATTGAGCTGCAGTTTCGATTAAATGACACTATTTTGAAAAAAAACACAGTACAACATTTTATGCTTGTATTGTGTTGAGAGACTCTCGCATCAGTTCTTGTAAAAACCGAGCTGATATTACGAATACAGTGAAATGATGCCGTCTTTAAGAGAGCATAGAGTATTTGTACCGAAATGGCAAAACAATGTGGTTCCAGGATGTCTGATGGCAGTGGTTTACTCTGTCTCACAAAGTTTGATTGCAATTTGGCCAGTCTTTTAGATTTTGACACATGATCACGGATTAATGGAGCTAATATCCACAGAAACCTTTATGTTTTAACTTTAGAAATAAAACCTAGAGTAAGTATTTCCTTAAAGTAACTACTTTTATGAGGTACCTTGTATTAAGTTAGGTGTTGATAACATATTTTATNCATACTGGGTTTGACTGTTCTGTAAGTGAATGTTAAGAAAGACAAAGTATCCCAGTTATTTCAGGCTGTTGGTAAAAAATGCTTTGTGAATAATCTATCTTCTATGGTACCGGTAGTTTATAAGTTGTGTGTGTAACGGAGATAACGTTCACCTAATTACATTTTTCTCTGTTTTGATAAGCTGGTCTAATATATGAGCTATTTGCCGCATGAAGAATTAATTTACTTGCTTTGGCTTGTTAATATATAATACTGTAGCTAAAAGATCATGTCAACAATAGTACAGCGTACGGTATCAATTTTTGTCGTGATAGCGTTTGGGGCAAAATGTGGCAACCATCTACATTTCTCAACACGTTCTTAGAATCTTAGTTTGTCCTTAGGAAATAATCAGTATATATCATTGACATTAGTCGTTTATGCACCATTAAAAAAATTAATGAATTTATGGTATCTAAAAAAAAATGCAGAAGTTACCACTATTTTTGTACGTATAGGTGCCATGTAAATAAGCTCAGTTTTGGCTGAACCTGTTTTCGTGACACGTGGACTTCTAAGTTGTTTTGCAGAATGTTCTCATAGTCAAAAGTGGGTGGCGTGACAAACGTAAAGCAAATTATGACACATTTACTACGCAGAAGAAACCAAGGGTAATGATGAGTACACTAGGGGGCATAACATTTTACCTTTTTTTTTTCTTAACCTGGATTTTGGTTCGTTTTGCCGAGAAAAACATGTAAATAATGAAATTAATCGGACAATTTTTAGAGGTTGTGCATCCATATCAAACTTGTTAAAAATGCATCAATTTATTAACAATTTCCAGAAATTGTCTATTTTAGTGGATGTTTTTTAATGTTCTGCTACACTTTTATAGTACACTTTTTTTTTAAAGTTTGACATCGATGAGTGACTTCTGAACAAATTGTCCTATTTTTTTTTTTTTTTTAAGATTTTTTTTTCCGATAGGAAACAAAACCGTTTAAAACCTTACATTTTCGAAAAAGCTGTAATTTGAAGTACCCTAGTCCTCCATCCGCAAAAAATAAAATGAGAAAATTCCTGGATTTTTTTATATATTGGTGCATTTTTTTAGAAGTTTGGCATTCGATGTGCGACTTCTAAAAATAGTCCAATTATTTTTGTTTATATTATTTATCCACGAAACTAACCAAAATCTGGTTTAATACGTTGATTTTTCATAAAAAGTTGAAATTTGAAACACCGTAGTGTACTTTCTGTGTTTTTTATAATGAAAGTAGTACCTAAGAGGTAAAAAAGGCGATTGCCATGTGTTTTCTCAGTATTTCTTTCCCCCTGTAAAAAGCTTGATCGTAAAATACGGAGACTGCCAGCAAAGCACACCACTGTGCAACACGAATTTAAACGGAGTGGTGGGAATGGGTAGCCGACACAATTGTGAGATGGACCTGTGCAACAACTTGTTCTTAATTTAACAACAGTTCAGTTATAACCTTACAGTTTCAGTGAAGTCCTGTCTTATTTATTTAGAAAAGCTACAATTACTAAAGAGCAGCGTGTGGCTATACGACAAACGAGCTGAAGGTGATTTCAGAGAAAGGCTGCAAGCAATGCTTCAAAATGTGAGTGAGGAGGTGGTTTAGTTGTAGGGGCCTATTCGTGCGAGGACGAAATATTTAGAAGCTCATTTATATTGCAGTAATGTCGGTTAGAAATAAATACGCTTTGAAAGCAATCCTCGTATCTAATGATTAAACATTGTATGCGGGAGGATGTGGGTATTTCTTTGTTTACATATTGCTCGTTACCAAAAGTGATATTTATCTGTTTACTTTTGTAAATTATGAAAGCATAGATTTGCAGTATGGCAAATAATAAATTTCTGAGTGTCCCACTTATTTTGTGTACATTTTTGCTTCACATTCTTGCCTCACGTCTCGTGTATAGCTCATTTGCTTCCACGCTGTGTATTTTCGACTGTTGAAACGCTTCAAGTTGTGAAGTTTTTAGGGTTTGTTGTTCACCCTGGACTATTAACGAGTAATAAAGCTCATATGGTGAAAGGCGCCGACGGTGTATATAGTTAATGGAAAGCTGAAGTATCGTGTCTCGTTTCCTGCCTTTTTATTACCGAGGTTGGCTGTAACTAACTCATTGTGTTTTGAACGGTGGTTGCTGCTCTGCTTTCAGAGGGCAGTAATGCTTTTTTTCTTTTTTTATATATGTATTATACGTGTTTACCGCTGTGCACTTTTGTGTATTATAAACAAATAATCACTGTGATGCTACATTCAGAGTCGGGTCATATCCTATCTTGCTGCACTCTTAGAAGGGAAAACTCATTACGCAAGGAAATGGAAAGACATTGACCAGTGTGGGATAATGGGATTGACTTACTGAATCACAATAATGACATGTTTTTATAAGTATACATTTGAGTTATTCTAGTTCTTTTTAAAACGGGTGCAGGTTTCCACAACCCAGTACTGGAAGAGAACGACATTTCGCAATTGTAAAGTAAGCCAGATATGAATGTTTGGGAATATTTTACGCGCGTATAACATCTTAGTATTGAGGCATGTCTGAATTATTTGTACAGGTTTATTGTATATGTATTGCACATTGTAGGAAAGTTATTATTTAGTAGTATTAGTCCTTGAAAGGGCGTCTTTCCGAACTAACCCCCATCATTTCAGTATTAACGAAGTGTTTATCCAGATAAAAGCCGAATGTAAGAATGTATTTACATTACATTATAAGAAATATGTTAAGAATTTGCACACTATTTCATAATTACATCCATAAGATGTTATATCGTAATTGATCACTTTGAAAAAACTTAACATCGGATTAGAACCATTATGTACAGTTTCATTACGTTGTCCTTTAGAAACTATTTGTAGGTACTTCAAATTATGTTGCATTATTAGGTTCAAAATCGATGTGCGAGTTATCGGAAGTGGTAGTCAGTCTCTTGCAGTGACTAGACTTTAAATAAGGGTGATAATGATAAACTGTTTGTCGGTCACTCATCGTGTGTGGTGTCTGTGTCTTTTTGTGGGCAGGTCATTGATTTGATTTAAGAACTTCGTAATGAAATACGGTGCGATATTGCTTTTGTCTCGTTCTGACGGAGCTTGTAGTTCCCGAATCCACTGTTGTTTTAGTTCTCTCGTCTCTGCTGCTGTTCGTGGTTAAATTGACAAAGTGCTGAGTGACCCGAAGGTTTTTGAAGCCTTGTTTTAGTGGTGCGGGGAAGTTTTGAAGTAATGTTTGGACCGGAATGGCGCCGGCGACAGCTGTTGGCAGTCATTACGCGAGCAGTTAAGAAAGTTGGCGTGTAATTGAGAGACATTACCGGCCCCTGGCTCAAGTGTCACGCTGGGGAGGAGGAACAGAGGTTGGGGGTGGGCGCTAAATTACCGCCCCTTCATCACCCCCCTCACCGTCTATTCCTTCCATCATTTCTCCTTCCTCCTCTTAAAATCACGGTGCAACAATCGGCATGTGTCGTTTATCAAAGTGGAGTTTTGTCTGTGCCTCTCTCCTAGTCCCTCCCCTCTTTAGAGTGGAAAGCAACGGTCGCAAGAGCCACGGCACTGATGTGTTTTAGATGGCAATATGGTGAAACCGCCATCACCGGTACACCGCTTTTACTGCTTTCTGACAGTCATTTCACTGTTTAAGAGTCGATACAGTTTCCCTTACGGTTGGCCGGTGGATGCGGGATCATTTCATGTGATCCTGTTCGCTATAATGATGCTTGCTTACGTTTTTTCCCCAGTAGCGCTAAGTGGTAATAAAGGTCGCTANATTACTCTTCTAAACTGTTTACCCAAAACGTCAGACTATCTATTTAATCCGCTGGTAAAATAAACAAATTTAAGAGTAATTATTCATCCATCCACTAATGTTTGCAACCTAAGTCCACTCGAGATGACAGTATAAAATAAAAGTCTGGTTACCTATTACTTCTTATATGTTTTTGTTTTGATTTTGAACATATGCTTTATTTTTAAGAAATAAACATGTGTAGGGGCCTTGGACTTTTGTTGATTTCTGCACACCGTTTTTTATTGAGTCCTTCAAAAGTAAACCTACTCTAATATTTGCAGACTCGTATTGGAAATAATACATAAGGACTTTTTGAAACAAATTTAATTTCGTTAGAATTTGATCGAATAAGGAAAACCAACGTTGTTGACGAATAGTTAGTGCTGCGGGAGTGTGGAATCAAGCTATTGTCTATTATTTATGAGTATCAAGAGTATACATTTTGTATACGTGATTTCCAAATATAATCGCCCCTCTGTAACAAGTTGGGTTCAGTGATGCAAAACAAGTAATGTTTTACGTCCGCAACTTCCTTTTCATCTTAAAAAAACATGTTTTATAACTGGTATAAACACAAGTCATTTGAACACGTCTTCCACATTTTTATCAGTTTATAGTATAATTAAATACCTTAGCGAATCGACCCCCGAATTTGACAAAAACGTACCCGAGATAAAAGTTTCACTAAATATTTTTTACTTCTCTGAATCCACCGTCTTGTGGATGGACCTCGTTGTAGAACATCCTGTAAGCTAGGTTGTTATTGACTGTTTATGGAAATTATTATCTAACCATTAGTAACGTTTTTTTTTTAGTTTTAAAGCACAGCAGATTACAATTATTGGAGTATTTGAACTGTGTTTGTAGTCCCACGGTTTTGACAGTGAATGTCTAATGAAGATTTCAACCGCGTTGAAAAAACACGTGATGATGATTGAATTTTACGACTCACTCGACATATAAGCAGCGGTAAGGTACGTGAAGTTGGCTGTACCACATGAAGCACAAAATCTGAAACGCACACCGCGATTTAGTGCTTCATTTGTGCCTTCGAAAAATTTACAACTCAGATTTTGTGCCTCCTTAGGGACCAAGAAAATAAGGAGTACTTTTATTACTTTTTGGTACAGCCAACTTCCCGTATCTGTACCACATCAAGCACAAAATCCGAAACACACACCAGGATGTAGTGCTTAATTTGTGCCTCCGAAAAATCACCTTTTAAGATTTTGTGCCTCCATAGGGACTTAAAAATGAAGGCCTAAACATACAACTTTTGGTACAGCCAGCTGTACCACGTCAAGCACAAAACCTGAAACACATACCACGAAAAATAACCATTTTTTAGATTTTGTGCCTCCATAGGGTCCGAAGAATAAAGGTCTAAACATGCCAACTTTTGGTACAGCCAGCTGTACCACATCAAGCTAAAATTAAAAAAAACACACACCATTATTTAAAGCTTATTTTGTGCCTCTGAAAAATATACATCTCAGACTTTGTGCCTCCATAGGGACCATTTACATAACGATTAATCTATTAAGTTTTTGTACAGGGAACTTGACGCTTCTGTACCACATCAAGAGCAAATTCTGAAACGCACATCTTAATTTAGTTGGTATGTTTAGGTCTTTATTTTTCGGACCCTATGAAGAGACAAAATCTGAAAAGGTGTTTTTTCGGAGGCACAAATTAAGCACTAAATCGGGGTTTGTGCTTCAGGTTTTGTGCTTGACGTTGTGCAGCTGGCTGTACCAAAGGTTAGTATTTTTGGGCCTTTATTTTTGGACCCTATTGAGGCACAAAATCTGAAAAGTTTGTTTTTTGGAGGCACAAATTAAGCACTAATTCATGGTGTGTGTTTTGGATTTCGTGCTTGATGTGGTACAGATACGTAAAGTTGGCTGTACCAGAAAGTAATAAAAGTACTCATTTTTTTGGTCCCTATGGAAGCACAAAATCTGAGATGTAGATTTTTCGGAGGCACAAATTAAGCACTAAATCGTGGGCTCAGATTTTGTGATTATGTGGTACAGCCAATTTTACGTACCTGCAGCGGTATACTATTTTACATCGAAATATTATCGTTGGGACCCCACTTTTAACGTCCCTCATGGAAAACGTCAACGATCACACAGTAAAATGAAGTGTTTCACAGTCAGACTCGTAGGATAACCCTTTATACTGTGGGCAAGGAATCAGCCACGGGGTTTGAAACCTGAACCTCTCGATCAGGTGATGAGCACCTTACCTAAGTCAACTTGTCGGTTAACTGGTCTTATTCTAGCTAAGAAAAAGACGCGTACCTTATATTTTTTTACAGCCAACCTCGTTGGGCTGGTTGGTGACCAGTAACTAAAAATAAATTCGATTTTACGTAGGCTAAGTGGTTGATTTGAATCGAATACTTGAGGAGATGCATTAATATAATTTTCTGGACAGTTAATAGGTGGTACAGGAAAGTAATAACGTACACATAAATTACGTAACCCATTGTACCACTGGTTGGGTTAGAACTACCAGGCGACTCATTCCACATTTGCCAATATCGAATGGAATTAAATTTGCGATGCTTTGCGGAGTAGCATAGTACACGCTTATTTTTACCTCTAATTAGACTATACCAAAGTTTAAAAACATCCGTGCAATTTTACGTATTCGTCCGAAACACAACTTTACCTCGAAATCATTATCAAACTTATGTACTGTGTGTGTCACGACTGTCAAAAGCACCGATAATGCTTAGGTGATATGTACTTAAAATAATGCATAATACACTAGCCTACTATGAAACACACTGTAGAATTAGTTTAAAAAAATAGTAAGGCATTTATTATTTTAGCATTTCGTTCTCTTAACCCTTAATTAGTCGCGCGGGTTTTTGTAACGTTATTGGTCGCGCGGGGTGTTGACAACACCCCATATAAAAACTACTTTTTTTAAATGATTAGCATTTATTTATCAACATAAAACATAAAAGTCAGCAATAAAACTGAACCTCTTTGCTCCACCAAATCCAAGGCAAAGGCATAGGAAGGTATGAGAAGTTACATCAGGGCTGTACAAAAAGGAAAAAAAAATTACAGTGCCATTATTGGCATTGGGGTGTTAAGAACACCCCGCGCGACTAATTAAGGGTTAATAAAACCGGTTCGGGTGTCAAACGCAAACGCTAAACAGTATAACGAGATCTCATCTCTTAACAGGGAAATGAGCAAAATAAAAAAAAAAAGTGGTGGCTGTCATGTCACGGATTTTGATAAAAATTTATATGACGATAAACTGTATACAGATATAAGGAACTGTAAACTATTTCAGTTCCAGTGTGCATAGTTTTCGACTAATGACAAATTACTCTTTCAAGGTCAGCCGATCGGCGCGTGCAGAATAAATTAAGTAGCCTGTTTCAAGTGTCATAAGTCAAGAACTATTTATCGTAGGATAATTTTTCTTAAATAGTTTTAATCTATGCAAAGAGTACATTGAGATGGATGTTTTATCTGGTTTCATTGACATCAAATCTTTGAGAGAAAAAAATATGTGAAAATGGAGATTTGGTCAATTTGGGTGTAACTTTCATTACACATTGCACCCAAAGGAATGAAGAGAGATAACTGAAACAAATGCCAAACACAGGCCATAATATGTAAATACTGTGGCCACAATCTCCAAACTTTGATTAAATTCCTTCATCTAGAAATAATAGAAAATATTCAGCCCAGAATGCAAAAAATCAATATTTTAGTTTTTTTAAGTGTATAATTATCAAAAAAAGGACAATAGTGATAAAAATGAAATTTTGTACCAACATAGGCCTATATATGTACTACATACCGTGCAACTTCCATCCTTGCCTTTTGGCTCATTTTGTTGTGGCAGACTTTTAAAGTTGTCAATGGCATGTACACTTTTTCAAGGCCAACCGATCGGCACGTGCATAATGTATGAAGTAGCCTGTTTCAAGTGTCGCAAGTCAAGAACTATTTATCGTAGGAGAATTTGTCTTACACCGTTTTAATCTAGGCAAAGAGTACATTTAGATGGATGTTTTATCTGGTTTCATTGACATCAAATCTTTGAGAAAAAATATATGAAAAAGAGATTTGGGTGTAACTTTCATTACATATTGCACCCAAAGGAATGAAAAGAGATAACTGAAACAAATACCAAACACAGGTTATAATATGTAAATACTGTGGCTAGATTTAGGGCTTTACAAACTAACACTTCGGTGCTCATTCTAGTGCAGATGCATCCCCCGCCAGATGCAAATTATTTACACATATTTAACTGTTAAAACATGTTAGCATATCAATATACATGCTACACCAGGCTTATTGGGCGCTATTCATGCAAACATTCCGAATCAGACATAGCTGATACTAAAGCCTGCGTAACCCATCCGCCGATTTTTTTGGTTATTTGAGTTTATGGTCCCTCGGTTCTGACTGCGATGGTCTAATTGAGACCCCATCCGCGTCGCAACGACGCTTCAGGATTGAATTTTGTCACTCGCCTGATACATAGCCGGTGATGGGTTCTTTTACATCGAACACTAATCGATGGGACCCCACTTTTAACGTCCCTCCCGGAAGACACCTACGACCATACGTTAGTGTGGAGTGCTTCACAGGCCGACTCGTAGAATAGCCCATCCGCCGATCTGTACCTTTGGCAGTATTTGCTCCATTCTAATCCAAAGCTGGTCTTGTTATGCGCCAGCGGAGCGGTCCGCAGACTTCTGATACGTGCAATACTCTAGAACAGGGCATAGCCGATGACAGCGGAGCAATGTTGCTAGAGGACGGGGCTGATGGATCGGCAGAGGGGTCCTGCCTTTACAAAGCTGTTCCTAAAACTAGAATAGGAATACAAGTTGCTACTAATATATCGATTAACATATTGATAAAAGCTGGGTAAATTGTCTATACTGGCTTTAGCGCAACAAGAAGCACACTGTAACTCAATAACAGCATTTGACTGTGCTCGAGTGTAAATGAAATACTAAATTTTACCTTTACAATTGGTGTTGATTGCGACTGAACCAATTTACTTCACCTTTTAAGGTAGAAACAATTCAGATGATGCTTATATTACTCTAGATCGCACACGTGTGGAGTTTGGCTTCCTTTTGTATGCTCCTTGATAGCGTCTGTGAAATGGTTCAACTTGGGTGGCCGGAGCCATTCGAAAGGCGTGAAGACTTGAAACAGGAACACTGATAAGAGTTCTACTGCAAGAGTGGCAACTTACAACGAGCGGAACTACTGAGTAAAGTCGGATATGTTCTTCTTGATTCTCTTTAAAACTGAGGTGTGGGTCAAAACATAATAGTGAACAAGCAATCTGTAATAATTTTCTAGCTCTCGAATGCCAGAATATCAACACCAAGAGACAAATTATTACCCATTCGTGTTCTGCGTCTAGTGTGTAACTGAACATCTGTATGCGTGTAAAAGTTTTCGGGTGTATTTATTTGCCTGTATAAGTATTCTGTTTTAACTATATTGATGGTGCTACTTACCCACCACTCTTTCAGCAACTAGTCTCGAAATTATCCAAACTCGACGAGTTTATTATCTCGAGCTTGATTTGAATCTAAATTTTTATGTAATAGAAAAAGGCATATAGGGTATTCCTAAACAGTAGCCCATCCAGTAATACGTACGTAATTTGATTACATTTGTTTGAAGATAAGCTACTTTTTCCAAAATAAAATGTTAGAAAAATATTCAAGATTCGAACCCCTAACTTCACACATACATTTTTTTTGTCTTATGTGCCTAACTGAATCCGTTTTAAAGGACGGGCGACTAATTTGGGACATCTTGCGTAGGATAGATGCTAAGTGAAGTTTTTTTTTTTTGTATGCTTCTGAATCACCAAATTTCGCAATTATCATAATCAGTTAACGATGTTCTAACACAGGCCATCGTATCAAGAGCAGATTTAAATATAATAGTAATGTTTGACAGCCTCTAATGAACAAAGTAACAGGGATGAACCGATAGGCATGGACTGATTTCTATCAAACCAATACATATACTCTTTCAGTGGCGATGGAAAGTAACTGTTCTTTTCGCTTTTCTAGTTATGTGATAAATGAAATATCAAACCCGTGTGTTTTACACTATAAATATAATAGCCTATATGGAAATATATAAATTTAACATACTTTAGAAAACTGGTTCTAGCTTACAGTACCAGCATCGATTCTGACATATCCAAACGAAGCGTAGCGCGAAATTTCGTTTCGCTTAAAACGCAAATTTTCGTTCGCTTACCAAGCTACGAAAAATTAAATTCGCT
>KZ871145.1:0-11263 GCA_003456935.1 Machilis hrabei | reverse complement strand
AAATTGAACCCTGCCGACATTTCACAATCAATATATAGCCTAATTATGTATATCTACACTATGCATCACATGCAAGTGCTCCTTCCTTATTAAAACAAATATGTTCATAGAATGTAAAGTGAAGTTTGAAATTTTACATCGTGGGTGCTGGCAATGACTTAATGCTACATTAGGGTTAAGCTTATCTGTTTAAATTATTTTAGTCCCTACAAGTCTCGAATCTAATTATCTGAGGCTCCTCCGAGGGTAATCCACCCTTGCCAATTGGTTGAATGTCTCACACCATCTAATGTCAATTGTGTGGTTCCAAACTAAGAGATATGTAGCTACCCAGCGCTGCTAGTAGCCTCTGTCGCCAAAAAGTGCCGTTAAACACACACATACTCACCCCCACAAATCTATGGCTATACATCTATTCATCTCATTTTCATTATACAGGACTACAGCTGCACTCTGTATGCAATCTGAAAGGAGGACTGATCTATTTTTATTGGTATGCCCTTCTAGACAAAAAAACATTGTGTGATGTAAAAAAAAATATTTGATTTAAATAATAAAAAAATATTATTAAAAAAATCACGATTATTTTGTTAGTTCCTCTAGTAATAGCTAAAACATATTTTTAAGTTTGTTGACCCTCCATTACTACATTTCCAGGTTTTATATGTACTAATCAACCCTCTTTTGCACAAAGTGTGTCATTTCTTTCAATGAGTAAGCTATGTGTTCTACGTTTTGAACTACGCTCTACTAGTAATTTGCCTTACAGCCAGTGAATCCGTAAACGGATAGTGTAGCTCTTCGATAACGTGGCTGCAATTGAAAAACTCTTGATTTCACACAAATTTTGACGCGCGTTGTTTCAACGTAAGATATGTATTGCGTTACAATCCTCATTTTTATGCTCATAGCTTTACAGTGAAATGAATGGCCGTTCTTCTGTTGAACGGGAGTCTGCAGTCGTGCACAAATCGGAAGTACGAAGTCCTTGCACACGCAGAAACTATAAATCCACAGTGGCGTCCTAGTTCGTAACATTACAGCCAATGAGAAAGAGAAAATCGGTTGTGCTGACATCTACATCGACAGATATTCACAGACACTTTGCATTTTTATTTTAAGTTCACTTCTTTTAATCAGGAATCACACTTATCTTATAAAAACACTTCACAGCATTAATTACAAGTTCACTCACTGTCCATTGTTATCTATTTGTTTTCTTCTTCTTCGTTTTATATTTGTGCTTCAGATGTTGTAATTCTACCAAAGACCTCATGCTTGGGCATACATGCTGATGTGTGTTATGCTATTACTGAACGGTGATTGATTGCCTGTCACAGTGAAATTGGGAGTTGTGGCACAAACATGGGAGATATTCAATATTCATGTCTGCTCCCGATGTTGGATTGCTCTCCCGACTACTCGCCGATAGGAAGTTGAATGCTTGGGTATAATGTCTCCCCCGACTTTGGATTCCGATCCGCCGTAGAACCGGTATAAAAGTATTTATGACCCTATGTCAGTTCTAAACCATTCTACTTTTTTAACCGAGTCCGCAAAATGAACCCTTTCTGTAAGATCGGTTAAAATAACTGCTTTTCGATCACATCGACCGAATCCGTCGACCATACTCTTCGATCACATCGACCGAAACCGTCGACCATACTCTTCGATCACATCGTCCGAAACCGTCGACCAATTTTCGTTATGCCTTTGACTGACTCGCATCACGATGCCTGTGAAAAAAACTAAGTTTCGTCGAAGGCAGTTTTTATTTCAAAATGTTGGGTTTGTGTCCAATTTATAACAGCACATTAGAACGTTAACTTAAAAAAAATTGTTTGCAAGGTCGACTACTACCAGGTAGGCCCTAAGTGAAAAGTAGCCATTTAGTTACAACTGTGTCAGCCGTTTTTCTTTTTTTTTTCTTTCAAAAGGTAGGTTTTTCGTTTAATTTTTAGTAGTGACTGAATTATTCGACCGATTTAATTAAATCCCATTTGTGAGCTCCTTACTTCAAGACCTCTAAAAAATGTAATAAACGATCGAATCTGTTTTAATCCTCTTGTTTCTATTTTAAATAGCGTTTAACAACCTTAGCTGATTTTCGTCAGACTGTGTCTGCAAGACTTGTGAAAAATATTAGTTTCAACCATGTCGTATTTTTTTGTGTACTTTTTTTTTAACTGGTGAAGAATTATCATCAATTGTTTATTATTATTATTATTATTTACAAATGTTGCTATGTGTTATGTAATGTATCTCTTCGTTGGTCAAAACAGTATTGTTATAATAAAACAATGGACACCTGTTCTAATAGTGTTGGGGCTAGAAAAACTTCGTCAGTGCCGAGCTCCAAATCGGGGGTTGTGTGTTCGAGTCCCGCGTAAGGTTTGTGATGCCTAATTATTCATCTAGATTGTTAAAAAAAAGCATTTGACGTCGTCCTGAAATTACCTGTATAGTGTTGGTAGGACATTTAGCACCACATAACGTTATCATCATATTTCCAGTAGTATCTTCATTCTTTACCATATCGTACATAATTATGTTTTAACTGACGTTAATTTGATGGGTAATTTGACACAGTCTATCCGTTGACCTGTAGCCGACCGTGGCGGATCAGTCAGCTAGTTAGCCTTTTCATACTTAAATGGTCATGGGTTCGATTCCGGCCGACTGGTGAATGTGTCGGTGTGGTTGTTTCTCAACTGTGTACGTCCTTCGTACCATCATGACATCCCGTAAATTGAAAATGCGGCGTAATTCGGCAAACTTACTTCAGTCGTCTTGGGCGCCAACAGAACAATAACCATTACCAGTCTTTATCATCCCTTGACTTGTTGTAGGCCTACCTTTGTACATTCCAGGACTGTTCATTTTATATTTATGGGCTAAGAAACAGACATATATATTGCTTTGTTTCAAAATGTAAAGTTGCAAAGGTCTTTATATATTAATCTTGTCCACGTTTCCTTTCGAGTGTGCGGTACGGAACTCCTCAAGTCCAACTATAATTTTGTTGTTATTTCTCTGTCGTTTACACCGACAGGTTAGCTTAATGGTAGAGAGCTCGCCTCCTGATGGGGAGGTCCCGGGTTCAAATCCTGGGTATAACGGGTTATCCTACGAGTCTGCATGTCAAGCACTCCACACTAAGGTATGATCGTAGGCGTCTTCCGGGAGGGACGTTAAAAGTGGGGTCCCATCGATAAGTGTTCGATGTAAAAGAATCCACCACCGGTTATGTGTCGAGTGAGTGGCAAAATTCAATCATTCTTAAGCGTCGTTACGACGCGGATGGGCTCTCCATTAGACCATCGCAGTCAGAAGCGTGGGACCATAAACAAATATATATATATATGTATATATTTTCCATTCTGAACAACAACTCCCTCCTTCTGTCAAGAAAGAGTCCCTCGTTCCATCTGCGAGAATGCCTTAGATACCAAGCCTTTACTATAATTATTATTTTAATCAGAAAAAGTTAGCGCTATTTATTCTAAATGTTTGTTAAAAATGTTCTTCGCGTAATGTTTTTGGCTCGTCAGAAACTTTTTCTTTCACTCTTGCAAGGTGAGTTGTTTTCTATTTAATTTTTTCGCCCGGCTGAGTATCGTTTAGTGTTTGCAGAATCTTACACGGTACACGGTAGCTGCCTCCGACTTTCTCGTAAAGCGAGGGGAGGAAAAAAGGCAAGAATTTCCTGATAAAGTGGAAACACTTTGAAAAAGTTTCAAGAAAAAATTTCAATCTTGGCGTGAAGTCATCCCTGAGAATTGAAATATGTGCTTGATCCTTTGATATCATTTGCTGGGCGGGGTGCTATGTCATCTCTGCGAATATCATCTAATTTTTAACAGTCCTCACAGAGGGAAAGACGGTGGGAAGGAGGTGTAAAGCGGCGAGTGAGAAAAGTGGAACGAAATAGGAAGAGCCCCAGGCACAAAATGTAATTTTGCAAATAAAACATGGCGTGTGGCCAGTGACCCGTGCAAAACCGCGATAGCGGCCTCGCACAGCCGCCCAATCTCTCCACCCAATCCCTCTTTGCACTCCCCGTCTCATTTCTTTCGGAACTTTTATCTCAATGCTTTTGCGTAATATTCCTCTGTATTTATGCATGGCCCCACCACCTTCAGCATTTTTGTAATATTGCAAGACGTCAGACCAGCTTCAGTCGGCTTTTGGGAAAGAGAAAAGACCAACCTTCTGACTAGCGGGTATTGGCTCCTATCTGTCAGCCGTGGATTTGGGCTCCCTTATCGCAGCGTATACAAATGCAGAAATGGGAGATTTGTTTTTTAAATAATAATGGAAACGTAGCTTCGGAACTCATATGCCGCGTGTCACTCGGAGAGGCGAGGGGGAAAAGAGATCATCGCCGGGTCGTGGCAATGGTACTGGAGACTCATATTCCCGACAGACTGCCAAAGCTGTACTGAATTTGTGTTTTCATTTCCATTAGTGGATTTTACGGAAATGAGAATGACACAATGTTTGCTATTTTAGGATGCAATATTTCCTCGTCCATTGGCTTAGAATATCCTTTGGGATTTTGCTTTATCCCTTTTGATAGATAACTGTTGCTGAATCTGTACGTTGTTTTACGTAGAATAGTGTTATAGCAGTAACATACTTTCGTGGATATTGTTAACTCGAGCAACATTTTTCGCTGTTATCAAATATCGATGACCCAGCACGCACACACAAACACAAAATGTGGTTATAAACCTCATTCAGCGAAAAAGCTATTTAATTTATATAATATTTGTGACGGAGACTATGTCATTTTAAAGTTATGCAGTCACGCGAAACAGCATGGTGTAGTTGCATAACTATAAAATGATGATATTATGTTGTTAGAAGATAAATATGACCCATGCTGTAAAAGCGTTTAGTACTTATTTGGTCACTCTTAAATAATTTTGTGAAGAAATGTGTGCAACTTCAATCCTATCAGACCCGATAATTATGTTTTAGTAAATCTATATAGTAGTTCTCGTGGCTGTTAAATAGAGCAAGTGTTAGTGCTGTTATTTGACGAATAAAAGTATAAAACGTAGGGACCTAATGTTTATGTTAAATAAGCGTGCAGGTCAGAGTATATGTAAATCGTAAAGAATGTGAAGCGAAGTACGCCTCTCAATATATTTTTCGATATAGGGTTGCGTAGTAGAGACCAGCCTTTTACGTGTAAGTGTCTGCATATATTGTTTTAATTGACTGCTCTTGGAAATATTGACCCGAACTTCTTTGCCTTAGAGTGGGGGAGTATATGTGCTTTTGACCATAACACACACTGTAAATCTGTAATGAGTGTCACGCACATCCAGACTTACGTGGGATGGCGTTTTTATTTTAATACATTTTTATTATCCTTTTATATTTTACAATATAGGCCTACGCATTTCTTAGTTTCATTCCTTTGTTATATGTATTGGTCGAAACTGGTGTTGTAATTATGCACTGTGCATGTAAAAAGACGTGTCTTTGGCTTCCGGTTTTAATGTATTTTCTTTTATTTAAGTGTCAGTAATTTGGTTGCTAAAAAATTCGATCCTTTTAAAACTTCCGTAATTCTTTGAGCATAAAACTGGAAATTGGTTGATGTAAGAATATATTAGGCTGAGTATGTCAAGGGATCGATAAAATACTGAGAAGTAGTAGGAATTTCCACTCGTGAGAGTCAGAATGTGTTTACTATGTTTGTGAATGAGGGAAGACAGACGATGGACATATAAGAACGTGCATGGTAAGTGCCGTAACATAAAATTGAAGCGAGTTGTGCGTAGCGAGGGAGGAAACTGCCCCCTTGGCCTTCTTTACAACCAATAAAGCCAGAAGCTGGTCGACCCTCTGACTTTAAAACCTATAAACCACTTAAGCTTTCAGCAACCTCCAATACTGTTGCACATAAATCTGAGCAGTCCTTGGCTGCACAATTGACTTTTGGTGGAAATTTGGACGAGAAGACGGGAAGTCGAGAGATGTACAAGAAGCATTTAAAACACTCGTACGTTCATTAATGACTGCACTTATAGAATTGGAGGCCACCGAATAGTATGGGAAAATAACCACGTGTGGCTTTTGTATGTGAGCAAGTACTCTCCATTTTTTACAACTTTTGAATCTTTTCTGTATGCTTTTCTTTTAATGATTCTGAATTTCTGTACTTTTGTAATAGTGTCCTAATAATTGACTCTAACATGTAATAAATTTTGGTTTGATATTTGGGATGCAATTATGTGCTTTATCAAGCGCAGTCACTATGGCAGCTTCAAGTTCCGCTTTCTATATTCTTCCGTCTCTTGNAAATATCTTCCCCCCACCACCACCAAAAAAAATATGCAACATTCTCTTTATGGAAAGGGCGATTTTCGTTTCTTCTTCTTTTTGAACCACTCCTTTTTAGATTATCTGCTGATTAACGTCGTTGGAGCGTCATACTTAAATTTTTAATTAGCTCTTTGTGAAACGTTTTCCCCTTTGGACGGTGTTGTGAGGCAAATCCTGGCTGCATGCGAAAGAGCGAAGCGATGAGATTGCGCTGAGTGAGGGAGGAGAAGACTAGGCCGGCAGTCACATGCTAAATGTCTCAGAACTCTCCCATCTTTTCCGCGCGCTTGGCCTGCACCCATCCACCGCTCTTGAAGCAATGGGCCGCTGCTCTCTCTAGCTTCAGTTTACGAGCGATGAAAGATGTCTGTGAAACGAAAATATACATTTCACACTTGTCAGCGGACGAAACCGGCGGAGGTGATGAGTTTGCCACCCGGAGAAATAAACCTCATCCCCTGACAACACTCGCCGCGAGAGATTTGCATCCCACTCGATAGAGGAACCCCTCCTGCGCTATTAAAGTGATAAAAGAAGACGATCGCCGAAGAATTAAATCTCTTCCCGGCAGTACTTCAGCCTTGTTTAAGAGAAGATGTAGACAATCAGCCACCTTTCTCCTCATCGCAATTCGCAGTTGAAAGCGAAATTAGCTTTGTTTGAAAACACCAAACCAAACATTTTTAGAAACATTAGTTTTTTTAGAATCAAAATTTGTTTCGTTCGTAAATTAATCCACACATACGCCAATATTATGGTATTTAATTTGTGTCCAGCTTTCTTGCATACGTCACAAACAAAAAGTAGTAATATATGGCGTGTATGTATTTTTTTCTGTTCTTTGTGTAAAAATGTGAAAATAGGAAATGTAGTTAGTGAAAGTGGTGGTTATCAGACAGACTACTAAATCACGAGTAATCAATGTATTTTTATTGTTGTTGTTGCTGTTGTGTGAAAGCGAATATGTAGTTTAAACGCAGATATGGCCAATGTGTTTCATTATCATTTCAGTTGTTTTGCAATAGGTGTAGGCTAAATACGTCTTAATAATGAAAATTGTTTGCTAGCATTATACACCAGAAAATATCGAACAGAAAAAATCATAGCTTGGTAATTAAGAAAAACCTTGAATTCGATATTTGAACATTTTTTTTCTGAACTATGACGTAGGAACAGGAAAGTGAATACCTTAAGCATCTATATGATACAGGCAATTTCAGTAGTCGTTCTTCTGGCGAATTTCTTATATTTTAAGTAAACCACTAGAACCGTTATTTAAAAACGTGAAATTTTCCTCAGACACTAGAATTAGTGTAGTTTTTTTTTATGTGTTAGCTGTACATACCTGCTCAAACATAGCGCGAAATTTTTGTTGTATAGAGTTTCCCTAAGAACGAGTCCGTACTGTTTTTTAGAAGGTATGAGGTGATATCAGTGCATTGTGTTGGACGTGTGAATTGACGATACAGTCTTTCATATGCACTGTGTGTAGATTGTCTTATTTTCTTGTGTTTTGAACAATATGTCATCTTCTTGTGTGTGGTATTTTTTTCATTTCTTGCGATGCTTTTTCCCCAAGGATCTAGCGTCCTCGCCCTAAAAAGATTCTTTGCACGAAGGGAGGTGGAGTTGAGAAGTGTGCTTAGAGAGAGGGTGCGCTTTTTCTTTTGCTGACCGACAGGCGTGTCCAGCTCGGAGGGATAGGACAGGCAGGGTGTGAGGGGGAGTAGAGAGATGATGGCTAACTTGGCGACAAGTGGACAAGAATTAATTTCGAATTTGTAGCGTCCGAAGCTATTTTGGATTTGACGTGCAGCCAGCCGCTGCTGCCTCGAACAGCACACTAACTACTCTAATTACCAAGCACATTTGATTACGATTAGACGTGCGAACCACGTAAGCTGATCGATCTTTTATGCGCGGGCAGTATCGATAAAATAATTTGTATAGTGCTTTACATTATGTTCTTGTTTATTTGAATACACGCACACGCTGTGATTTGCTTTCAATTTTCCTAATTGCCGTTTTACTTTAATTTTTTGGATCTTTTGCTATATTTATTACGTCTTGCAATTTTAAATGAGACTCACATTGTCAGTGGTTGCTCTGGCTTTTCCTTTTCTTTCGCCACTCCATTCACCAAATACAAATTTGTTTCGCCAAAATATGTTAAGTGTCGCCATGTATATAAAATAACAATATTGGTATTAAACAAGACATGGTAGATATTTAATAAACTTAAAGAAAAGGGATGATTGGACGCAATACAAGTGACAGTTTAAGTTTGCGAGAGTTACAGTACCAGCATCGATTCTGTCATATCCAAACGAAGCGTAGCGCTAAATTTCGTTTCGCTTAAAACGCAAATTTTCGTTCACTTACCAAGCTACGAAAAATTAAACTCGCTACGTCTTTCAGGCGAAGCCTGAAAGACGTAATAGCTACGCTTCGTTTGGATATGACAGAATCGATGCTGGTACTGTAGGAGAAAGAAAACAGGCTAAATATATACAGTAGTACAATAAAGTGTTAAAAGAAATAAATTTAAGAATCTTATAGGATTGCAAAGCAAATAAAAAAATCGCATTTAGCGAAAAATGCGATCGGCAGCGCGACCCCGGCATTGTGTTGTAAGCGAAATGAGTACTTAGGAGCATCCAAAATTGAATAATTTTTTTTTAAATGGGTGCCACGAGAGTTGGTGAACATTAGTTTGGAGTATATTACGTACATGCCGCTAACAGTTTTGTGACCTGTATTTAGCCCTCGTTTGCCTATCCGTGGACAGGAAAGTAATTTACATCCTGTAACTATTACAAATACTTTTTTGCCTATTAAAATATTCAGTATGACCATGCTCTAATTTCAAAGTTGCAGAATGATAATCTAGTTCACGCAAAACATGACAAACTTTTGTTTGTTACGGGCCACCAGAATTCATTGAACTTCACAGAAAAATACTGCCAATTTAAACGCCTTAATGACGCTCTTGTTTTTTAGATTAGAAGAGCATTAGTATCTTGTAATAAATGGTTCAAAACGTAACCTATCTGAGCAAATGCAGGAGAAATTCATTAAGTGTTGCCTAGCTACAAATTAATTGAACTGCAGCCATTTCTAAAATATATTAACGTGGAATGTTGAGAATTGGACCAGTGAACACAAATGCCTTTGAAATCGATTAAAAAGTGCAAAAGATGCGACAATACTAAGTGTTTGAAATGTTCACAGCATTTTTGTAAATGGCACCAGTTGCAACTGGAGCTTGTAAATTATTCAACGCTTACCAGATTTGCATAAAGTCGACTGAAACTCATTAACAATGCCGTACATACATCCTATCTAAAGTGCCAGAATTCCAACTTTGATTTCGTGTTAACGGGAAAAATCGCCTAACGAACTTGCATCTCTCAATTCCCTGGAACACTTTAGAGATTTAGTCAGAGTCTGTCCTCTTCTTCTAAAGTTATTATTATATAACAGACGTGGAGTTAAAATAAGACAGGCAGACACTGTCTGAACAGCACACTGCAGTTGTCAAACTCTGGTTTGACAAAACTATACGTTGGTTGGGGAGTACAATATCACTGTACTACGCCAAGTCGTATTTTCAATTGTCCATATACATTGCCATGTTCTTTTTTGTGATGACTTTGGATTTTTTGTTAGCATTAAGTCTAGGGCTTTTTTTATTAAAAGAAATGTGTTTTTAGATATTTTGTGGGTGGGAAACTTCGCTGCGTCAGTTGACAGGTACCAACTACTGGTTAGACATGCTTAGGTAAGGACATATCCGTCATTTCAGCGCTGTGGCTATCTTTCTTTCCTCGGTATCTCTATCGGTTGTTTGTTTAACTGTGCTCAACCAACAGATGCTGGAGCTCAATGCCTTGCGTTTTATTTATTTCGAAAACATATCTGAGATGGCCCACGTCAGCCTTTTCAAATCATTAATCTTGATTCTTCTACCATTAGTGTATGAAGGCACCACCTGGAACCGCGTCTATAAAGCCGTCAGTCAGACTTCGTGTGTGATGCCGCCGTGGAGCCAGTTACCTTCCGGTGCCCACTTCCTTTGTAGCTACAACTTAATTTCTTGTGCCGACGGCCTACTCACTCGCGCCACTTGCTGCTCTACTCCATCAGACGCATATGACAACACGGAAAAAATATGTTGCCAGCATCTTTCCTTCTAGGAGGGAACCTCCGGCTTGTTAGGCGTACCCTTTCAGAACGAATATTAGTTTTTTTATTATTATTTTCATTATGACACACCAGAAAAGTATTTTATTCGAGAGTGAGTCGTTTCACGAATGAAATGTGGTAGGCCTTAACCACTCCTTCCTGCGACAAAGATGACATCGTAATTAGAGATATGTTTTTCCGCTTTTTCTCCACTAAAGAGGTTAGTCTTCAGAAAATGAAGTGGATGCTTTTCAAAACAGATGTCAGTACCAGAGTTTTGTTTTTCACGCTTTTTGTAAGTTGCTAGACATCACCGTTCTTTGAATGTCTCGTAGTAACTTAGTGTGGTTAGAATGCTTTTAATATCGCGTCAGTTTAAATAAAAAAAAACAGCATTGGAAGTCTTTTTTTATGTGTATCTTTAAGGAATGTAAGTGGATGTAGAACGTACAATGTAAGTAGCATAAACAACGTGTAACATTAAATAGTGTGTATACTTTGAAAGGCAAAACTTACTATGTCTCAAAAAAACGTTAAAACTGTATTTTACTGGAGAAACTCGGGGTTCTCCAAAAGTTCAGTGACCAAAGCTTTGTAATTAATGAGGTTCTTATCATGGGCTTGTTCCAAGACAGCCTGTCTCAGTTAAGGCTGAGAGACCCCTAAATCTCTCATAGTTTTATATAATGACAAGTTAGTGCACACGGCTAGGATTCTATTTTGTGAAGCCGTAGGAATT
>KZ871141.1:22360-33040 GCA_003456935.1 Machilis hrabei | reverse complement strand
GCCTGAAAGACGTAATAGAGAATTTAATTTGTCCTAGCTTGGTAAGTGAACGAAAATTTGCGTTTTAAGCGATACGAAATTTGCGCTACGCTTCGTTTGGATATGACCAAATCGATGCTGGTACTGTACTTCGTGTTGGCACACGCCAAATAACCATATTATTATTAATATCATTACTCATCTGTAAAAAAATCGCCCAGTATGAGATCAACGCCCAGATACGGTCTACGGTAAGAAATGTCTTCTATAGAGGCTATATCTTTTAATCGGATCACGTTATACTTAAGTGCAGAAAAAGACAAGATTAGGACTGCTTGAGGTCACTCGTGTCACATTCCCATACGCTTCACACACGCTTCGTGTGTAATGCTTTGGCAAATACAATGCCCAAGGACGAGGGGATGTGTCATTAGTACAGAATACTGAAACAAAAGACACTGTCGTTGTCAACAACAGTACCCGAACAAAAACACAAGCAAAACAAACGCTAAGCGAAGTATAAGATGTTTTTATTTTCGTAGAATAAACTGTGTCAGTTGGAGTATTCTCACGGAATATTTACTTCAGCTCTCATTGAAATAACAAAGCAATAGTAGTTAAATCCTGATAACTAACAGCTAAAGCCGTGTCACTCAACCAATATTTCAGACGCACTGAACGTTGTATGATGATGTCGTAAAAATTTGTTTAAGGTTTTTGCGTATGACTTTTTTACTTGGGCTATATTTCTTTATGCACTTTTCATAATTTCTTATTTCTTCCATATTAACTCATTTTTTAAGGGCAATTTCTCTCACTTTTTTCTTAAAAATGCATTAACATAATTTTTATTTGACTTCATAGTTTTGGTCAGCAGTATGGCATACCAAAAAAATACGTCTTTTACTATTATGAACTTAATAAAGTGGCTTTTAGAGAACCGGCTAAGGTATTTACGAAATAAAACTTTGACTATCCATCCGTCGGCCTTCAGTTAATACTGTGCTCTATTTACTCCTTGTTTTACTAGTAAGCTAGGTGGTATTGGAGAGTAAACGAATGTGGTCCTGTCTGTTAAAATAAGTCCGCCTGCAGCACTTAAGCGATTGGAAAATAAACTTTAGACCTACTGCTGAAGAGCGAGGCGGCTCCGGGGCACATGCAGTTTTTACTTTTAATTTCAAGGGTACTCCAAATACACCAAGCTTACTGAAACATATGTAGAGTCAAGGGTTTTTCAACAGCAGTTGTACACAAAGTACGCGGTGCTGAAAGTTTAATTTCAAGCCAAAAGCACAGAATTATAATCGAGACGATGGAGGTACGAACAGTACAAACAAAAAGGTAACGGCTTTAAAAGAAAATCGTTTGAAACTACTACTACCTTCCGAGAATTAGGATCAGTTATTTAAGTTATATACAGAGTGGCCCAAAAAAATGTATACACTGTTTAGTTGTCCATAACTTCCAAATTAATTGAAGGTTTTATTTTCAACAAGATGGTGCCCCATAACTTCCAAATTAATTGAAGGTTTTATTTTCAACAAGATGGTGCCCCACCCCACTACCATAATCGTGTCAGAGAGTACCTCAACGAAAATCTACCCGAAAGATGGATAGGTCGAAGAGTTGCTGTGGAGTATCCACCACGTTCTCCAGACTTAACGCCTCTTTACTTTTACCTATGGGGAACACTAAAGGACGTCGTTTATTGACAAAAACCACGCACATTGGATGAACTTCGAGAATCCATCGAACATTCCTGTGCAGATATCCAACTGGACACATTGCAGTCGGTGGTTCGGGCAGCAGTTCAGCGGCATCGCCTGTGTATGGATGACCACTTCGAACACCTACACTGAACTTGAACTTCAAGCTACACTTTTACCGAAAATGAGACGTTTCCGTCAATTAATTTGGAAGTTGTGGACAATTAAACAGTGTATACATTTTTTGGGGACACTCTGTATATAAAAAAGATTTCGATTCTTTTAAGATCTTTCCCCGTCCATACATGTTATACTGGTATTTGGCTTTATCCACAGCAGTTGTGTGGTCTGCTTCCTGCAGACTTAAAATAGACGTACGGTAGGCATTTTCTTTTGTAAGAGATGTATTCTCTCTTTGATTTCCACTGCTGTCAAATTGTTAGTTTGTTTCAAATATTCAGTATTTTTCGAGCAACAAGATTTCAGTGTCGATAATATGGTTATTTATAGTGTGCGAACACATAGGAGGTCATATTGCACCGACTTAGAATTTAGATGAGCAAAACTAATTTTTTTTAATAACGGAATTTTCAGAAACATCTATTCCTTACACGGGATTCGATACCTGGAGTCCATTTACGCTGGCCAGCAGACCAAGGAGAACAAATTTAAAGGTTAATGTGAAAATAGGTGCTTTGTAGAAGAGCGTCCAGATATTATCCTCCAAATTTCTCAAAAGATGTAAGACGAAACAAATTGTTGAAACTATAGTTATTTTAAGTTAAAGACTCTACAAGTGGCTTCATTCATGATGGCACTTCTATCTTACAAATCTAAGTATTGAATCCGTTTCATTTAGAATTTCTTCTTGACAGTATTCTCTTTTCCAACGTTCCAGGCTGCAGGATATTTTAATATGCAAGACGTTGCCTCTGATCCAAGCCATGCTCTCATCTTCTTCATCTGAAAGCGTAAAGGTCAAGATGAGCAAAAGAACTTGACCTGGCAACAGTATCCCTAGCCTTTCCTTGTCCTCCAAATATATAAACGTCGTTTTCATTGGTGGATTTGTCCATGGGTGTAAAACCTGTCACAAAATGTCCCGTTGAGACTAAATCCATGTTGTTGTTTTTTAGTGAGTTGTATTCAGTCAAGACAAATAACGCTACCCTAACTCTTCGTAAGAAAGTTTAATTTCTACATTCTGGACGCAACGCGTGCTTGCACAAAGATGCCCTTTCTAAACAATTTCACTTCAGAACTCTTGTTCTTGAACAGATGGAGGTATATGATTATCATTACGCGTACAATCTAGTGTCTAACACCAGCTTCTGTGACACAGCGGCAAAGGCCTCACCCGTGGAATTGTAGGCCCAAAGCTCAGTTCAAGCTACCGAATTAAAATTAACACATGGATAAATAGTAATTATTATCTGATATGCTGTAAAGAAATAGTAATGCGTGTACTTGTTTAATTTTATAAACAAAGTAAAAAAAATACAACTAAAATATACATTTTTGAATGAGTAGTTAATTGAAACTGTTTGCTTTTAACGAGGATTATAAATATATTAATTACGAAAAAAAGGTAGTGGGACGTGAACCCAGGTCGAGTGATTCCACTGTTTGTTAGTTTAGTTCAAAGAACCAATCCCCTTCTTGGTTACTGGCCATGAGCCGCCACTGTTATGGTCAGCGACAAGGAAAGAAGAAGCTGTATACCTGCGCTAAATCCTGAAATCAGAGCAAGCGTGACCAGCTACCGCGATTAAGAGAAAGGCTCACTACCGACCGTAGTAAAAATGCTAAAACAATAAAATGTGTACTTACTCTAAATCTGATATCACCAGTCGAACCAGCGTAAAATTGCAAAGCTGATTAAAAAAAGAACGAAGGTTTTACGACAATTTTATATTTTACGGTGTACAGTCAGCCTATAATTATATACGTACTTATTTTTAGCTTTTACAACAAAGTAGGTAAAATTGATGACAACATGAGAAGAAAGAACGCTTACGATTGCAAACTGCCACGCATCATTCCTTGAGTGAACTGTGACCGTGAGTACTGAGCTTTGCATAAATTCACTGTTTAAAATAAAAAATAAGGGCATTAATTAACCTGTTGCTTATTTTTTTCGTACGATATTACTCTCACAAAAAAGTCACCTTTTTATTTGATTGGAATGTGTGTCTTAAAAGTGCATATCCGATGTGACGAATGTTTATGCACTGTTTAGGCTGGCTGTTAAACGTATTGTACGCATTGGATTATTGTCATGTATGTTACACAAATATTAATTTTACAGAAAATAGTAAAATATAAAATTGTCGTAAAACCTTCGTTCTTTTTTTAATCCACGTTGCAATTTTACGCTGGTTCGACTGGTGATATCAGGTTTTAGCAGTTTTACTTCAGTCGGTAGTGACCATTTCTCTTAATCACCCATTTACCTGAATCGCGGTCGCTGGTCACGCTGGTTTGGATTCCAGGTGATTAACGCAGGTAGACAGCTTCTTCTTTCCTTGTCGCTGACTATAGCTTCGTTAGTGAATGTTCGATATAGTTAAAAAGAAATTGAATCCTCTCAGATGTTGGGGGCGAATGAAGATGTAAAGTATTTTACGAAGTGATGACACCGCGTGGGTCATTGCAACGACGACGAACGGAACTTACACTTATTAATTTAGATGAATAAACAGTCACTCACAAACACTGGTATGAAGGGCATTCACATCATCCAGCAATATATGGGAATGGAACCCAGTGCTGTCAAGAGTTGATGAGTAGCGAAGCGTTGTTAGGGTAGGTCGAAAAGTTAAGAATTTTAAAAGGAAGTTATCGTTGTTTTTTTCTTGGAGAAAGCAAAGTAAATATTTGTATACACTGAGATTAACTTATTAGAATATAAAGTGAAAGCTTTTCCAAAATTAAATTGTAGTGGTACTGTTGGCCTTAATTTTGTTCACTGATTTTGTGAACGATATGACGGAACAAAAATATCACATTGTCTTTAAGGTATCAGCTGCATCGACAAATTTTGTCAGCAACTTATTCTTTATAGTATAAAAATAAATTGATTATAAAGATAATCACAACCTGCAGACATCGAATCATTCGGATAATAAGTAATACGACTAGAGGACAGTACACTGCCGTTTAGCATGCTTAAAAAACAACTACTTTGGGGTGGCAGAATTCAAAGTCTCCAAATAGGTCTTCGAAAGACACAAAAAAGTTTTAAAAAACTGAAACTTTTTACGATAATCAGCACTAATACTAATGTTTAGGAAGAAGCCACAATACGAAATGTTGCGAAATTGTTTGTTACCGTAGTGGATCAGTTCATGAAAGTTCAAAAAGTGACTTCAGAGGCCATTCGGAACAGTGACCAAAGTCAGTAACAGTGAAATTATGCCAGTAAGAATAATACTCTTTAAAAATAGCAGAAAACATATTCTCAACTTATTGTTCATTTGGTTCTGTAGAGAGTTGGAGAATGAAATTTACATTCATTTTCAAAAGACTGTTGGTAAGGTGTCTTGAGATGCAGAGACAGTCACCATTACTTATCCTCTAGCGATAGAAAGACAAAATATTAAGTCAGTCGATTATTGCGTACGTGTCTAGTCTAGTGATTACCTTACCGAGCTCCAGATCGGGGCTTGTGGGTTCGAAATCCGCTTAAGGCGTGGATGTTTGTGATGTCCATTCATCTTCATTAAAATAAGCATTGTTCATCGTCCTGAAAGCCCTATCTATTGTCGGTAGGACGTTAGACACAATATTAATATAAAATGAGAAGCCTTGCTTTTGTGTGATTTTCGATCAAACGTAATGACGGATCTGCTGCACGTCTAGTTTTATCATGTAAAGTTGTAATAAAAAAGCACAATATTTGTTCAACCACTTTACGTAGTTTTCTTCAACGAATAAGTACAAACATTTATGTGAAAAGTATTGAATGCTGCGTCATATTCTCTTTTGATAGGTCCCATATAAATTTAAATGGTGTAATTTTCGTTATGAAGAATAATTTGTATATACAGTAGAGCCATTTTTTTATTATTTAGACATTTGAGTACTGGCGAAAAGTTGCTACTTGGGTCCCTTAAGATTCATGCAAAACATGATTACCCTGAGACAATATTTAGCCGCAGCGCAATGGCATTTTTTTCATTTTTTTTAGTAATTTTAAACTTTTTTATAAAAATGGTTTCAAAATACAAAAAAAAAGATCTACGTAATTTTCGTTATGAAGAATAATTTGTATATACAGTAGAGCCATTTTTTTATTATTTAGACATTTGAGTACTGGCGAAAAGTTGCTACTTGGGTCCCTTAAGATTCATGCAAAACATGATTACCCTGAGACAATATTTAGCCGCAGCGCAATGGCATTTTTTTCATTTTTTTTAGTAATTTTAAACTTTTTTATAAAAATGGTTTCAAAATACAAAAAAAAAGATCTACGATCTTCGTTCTTGTGCATAAAGCCGGTAAAAAAGAGAATCAAACTACAAAAACATTAAACAAAACCCAAATTTTTATATTTATCTGAGCCCCAAGACCATTGCGTGCATCCCGTCTAAATATTATCTCGAAGGAATCATATTTTGTATTAATTATTTACGACCCAAGACAGACGAGAAATGTTTACTTCTCTGCGAAAATAGGCAGTTTAGCATTTCTCTCTATTATTTGTTGTTTTGTGATTTTACCCCAAATTCTATAAATTGGTCCATTTAGGAAGCCCTTGGGGCCCAGATGAATATACAGTTTGGGGTTTTGTTTAATTTTGTTGTTGCTTTATGATCTTTTCGGCAACCTTTAGGCACAAGAATGAAGACCGTACGCCCTTTTACGTATTTTTAACTATTTTTATAAAAAAGTCTAAAATTTCTAAAAATGTAAAGCTTAAAGGCCATTGCGCACCGGCTTAAATTTATCTCGGACGCATCGTATTTTGCATGGATCACAAGGGACCCAAGTAGCAACTTTTTCCCCATTAGCCCCACTCAAATATCTAAAAAAAAATTGGGTTGAAATCGGACTACCCTAATACGCAGTATATGATTAAATTTCGGCTTCAACCTAAAAAAAATATATGCTGGCAGAAACTAGACTATGAGGTCAGCAGTTGCTGCAGCATAATATGTAACAGACATTCTGTCAACAGTTAGCTTTTGTGAAGTGTTGATTTAGCAGTCTGTTCTGCTGTTTCAATATTTATTGAAATCGTCGCTGTTATTTTCAAGACTAGCTTTACGTAGTGTTGCATTTTAAAGAAGTTAATATATACAATTCTTGTAAAAAGTTTCAAGACACCCTTCTAAAACAGATTTATACACACTGTTGTCCTTTAATTTACTCCCAAACTCAAATATGAGTAGATCTTTGGAATCTATTGGAAAAATAACATTTAAAAAAAATCAAGTCTCCATCTCAATGCTAACAGATTTCGCAAGCTTTTTTTTTTTGCTCTTAAGAAAACCTAAAAAAGCATGTTTAGAAATTAAAAATACTAACGTTTTAACCAATTGTCACAGAGCAATTAAATTTGGCAGATACTTATGGGAAAATTCACAGAAAAAATCCCAACAATATTCTTTACAGCCGTGTTATTTGAGGAGGAAATTTGGGGGAACTATTCTGGTAATTTTTCAATAAACCTTAAAGACAGACAAACTCTTTGTCGAATTGAATTGTTCTATGACAATTGGTTAAAACGTTAGGATTTTTTTTTGTAATTTCTAAACATGCTTTTTAAGGGTTTTCTTAACCCTTAATTAGTCGCGCGGGGTGTTCTTAACACCCCAATGCCAATAATGGCACTGTAAATTTTTTCCCCTTTTTGTACAGCCCTGATGTAACTTCTCATACCTTCTTATGCCTTTGCCTTGGATTTGGTGGAGCAAAGAGGTTCAGTTTTATTGCTGACTTTTATGTTTTATGTTGATAAATAAATGCTAATCATTTAAAAAAAGTAGTTTTTATATGGGGTGTTGTCAACACCCCGCGCGACCAATAACGTTACAAAAACCCGCGCGACTAATTAAGGGTTAAGAACCAAAAAAGCTGGCAAATTCTAATAGGACAGTGACTTTATTATCATATTTTTTAACTGCTTTTCCCACATAAATTCCAAAGATCTACTCACATTTGAGTTTGGAAGTAAATTTAAGGATAGCAAAGAATGAGTCTGTATAAGTCAGTCTTAGAAGGGTGTCCTTAAACTTTTGACTAGCTTTGTGTATTCAGTTTATTTTTCAAACGAATCACATATATATTAATACCTAGTTAATAACAAATATCGAAATGATTGTTATTACTAAAGACCTGTTAGTGGGCCAATTATAAACGTTGTAGTCGAATGAACAAAGTTTTATGGTTAGTGTAGTCCGGAAAACATAGCGTTTTGCGTGTTGCACAACGTTACGATGTTGAACAATCACTCGATGTAGGAAACTAGGTAAGACTCAGCTCGACTAAACAGGTCAGAAAAGCTCGTTTCCTTTGATTTTAGATGTTCAACATAAAAGGTTTCTCGTGTTAGCGTTAAGTATTCACACACATCTCTTTGTTCTCCAGGTTACATGTTTTGTCAATATAGTATTCAGATAAATTATTTTGTTTGAATATCAGCGATAAATGAAAATAACTCAAAATATAACATTATAGAGTACAAAGCGAATATTTAGTATGAAACATCCCCGTGAAAAATTATAATTTGTAAAATTGAAATGTTTGCAATCTCAATTAATTGTAAAGTGTTATTTGGCCGCTTCAGCTCCTCTTACTGCGTATATAATTTTAATAGCTGATACTTGAAGTGTTATTTTTGTTCCAAATAAAACCAAAGTGTATTGGTCTAATGCCACTTCACATTTTCGACTCAGACATGAACAACGAATAATTATATTCGTGGTGCCCGTGGGAACGAGTTTACGTTCGCCTTGTATATTAACAAACTAAACCTTTTTTTGTTGCTGATTTTTATGTTAAAATAGTTTTGTATATAACTTTAATGCTGTTCAACTTATTTAAGGGGATATTTTTTTCACAAAATTTGCGGGTTGATATGAAAGGAATGTACGTTGAAGACGACTTTGTGTTTTAATCTTGACTTATGATGAGATTGTTTGACGTCCCATAGTCATCTCTTGGACCTTAAGAGACCGCCGGTCAGCTGTTTCTTATTGCATGCGTTTACTTGAAAAAAAAAAAAAACTTTTGGGCGAGAATTGAACCTGCACCTTACCGCAAATTGTACTCAAGGCCGTGTGAGAAACGCCTGGGTTCCTCGGTCACAAGGTCAGCTCTTGTCTGGAAGTAGTGTTTTCATGCAAGTAAGTAATTTATTAAATCTGTGAAATAAAAACTACAATACTAGTTGTGATCGTATGCAGTACACATACAATTTAGCAATATAATTCATAAGAGGGATGAAATGAAATAAAATTATTGAATTAAATAACATATTAAGAGTAAACTATTTTATTTTTGGAAGTGAGCTCTGTCAATCTCCTCCAAACGTTCTGTTCAAGCAGTTTGTCTAGCACCCCTTTTGTGTGGATAACTTTGAACAGTTTAACAAATGGCATATGTAAACTGTGTGTGTTAAAATACAATTGAAATGTTGCAAAAAGACACTCCCACTTAACTAACAATTCATGCATTTTGATTATGTATTACAATTTCTTTAAATTAGCCATGGAATTACAGTACATTATGACCACTGTTTTAAGTTAAAGTTCTACACTGAGTGGTCACTGAATTGTGACTGACTACTCAAAATCTTGTTGGCCCTCCTTTTGCTTGTAGCACGGCCTTTATTCGGCGTGCATCAACTCCACCAGGTCCTGTATGTACACTTATATCGGACTGTTGATGACCATGGCCGTAATGTTGTACTTCTACCCACAAAGCGATGGTATCTTCCAAGATAACAATATCTGGTGCAGGAATAGTTCGACGAACACAGTACTGATATGAACCATCTTGAAAGGTCAAAACTTCACCCGATATTATCAACCCAATAGAACATTTGTTGGATAATGTAGAAAGACAGGTGAGAGAGTTGGCAAGACTTCCCAGTTCTGTTCCTGAATTATGGGCCGCAGTTGTAGCAGCTTGGTTGCTGATCCATACAACGCTGAGTAAAGGCCATGCATGCTCCACGCAAAAGGAGGGACAACAAGATAGGTGATCATAATCCAATAGACACACAGTGTTGAACTTTGATATGAAACGCGTAGTGACCGTCCTGTATTAAAAAGTTTTTTTTGTGTGTAATTGTAGACAAAGTCAGTTTCAATAGAACAGTGTCAGTAACAAGATTAGCTAATCTTAGGTAGGGCATGTCTGAACTGTCTGCATTGCTATTCGGAAGGGAACAGGTACGAATAAATTATTAGATTTTTTTATTCCGAATTGTTAAAAAATAGCAAATTTTTGCCGAAGCTTCAGATTAATCATTAGGGGGAATGAATATATATATATATGTATAATTTTTTTTTGCTAAGCGTGGTTTACAACGACCGAACAATGCCTCAGTATATCCTATTTTAATTACGATCACTCTCGAAGTATATTTACCCTCAGATTCATATACTGCTGTATTTTAACAACTTAAAATAGCGGACCGCCATGTATAACGCTACCTGATATTTCGATGAAAGCCGTCTCTACCCGGGTTGATATCTATCATACCTCGCGTATTTACCTATTATTTCTCTAATGCTTCGCACCCTCGAATTAATACGTAAAAACGCTCGTAATTTTATATACGTCGCTTCGCTCCGTCTATACAGGGTCATCGCAAAAGGTGGACCCGATTTTAATTTATAATTGTAAAAGTACCAATGAAGCGATTTCAGAAAAACTAACGTCATAATACAGACAAAATGTTCGAGTTTTAATATCGTCATTGGGCTGACCTTGAAGTTGCAACTGTGCGCATGCGCCATCTTCACGCGCACCGATTCACTAC